>JAQIXP010003737.1:0-12557 GCA_034700285.1 Proteroiulus fuscus
TTGAAATTGTTATCCTCTCAAATTGTTTATAAACTAAATTTCCTTTAACAAATGTATTATAATTATGTATAAGTTCACAGACTTGTGTAATCCCCCAAACAATAAAGTTCACAACTCATGAAATTGCAGTGAGAAAGTTTAATTTTCATCAATTTTACAAATGAAGCAAAAATACTAATATTTATTTTGAATAGGTGTGATCATTGTGCACATATTCCATAAAAAAATAAAAATTAATGCAATTAATGTAAAAATGCATCAAAAATAAAAAGTAAAAAAGTAGTGCTAAATCAGGTAAACTGTTTTATAAAAATCAAAAAATAGTCAGAGTTTATGGTATATAATAGTGGCAACCTTGTTTATTTAATATTATTTACTAGAAACTTACCACCAGTTGATGTTTTTACTTGGCCAACCAAATTATACCAAGTTAATAATGGATTGACAGTTAACTACATGCAGTAACATGTTCAGACTTGCCACTGATTTATATAAGTGTACAGTCAGCACAATGTAGGTGGGTGTGCCTCTTGTCTATGACATCAAACTTGGATATAAATATAGGGAAACAAGCAGCATTTCACTTAGAGCACATTGTGGAACATAATCTCCATGTCTAGGAGTCAAGCAAAAAAAAGCAAGAACTCAACAGTGTAGATATCTTAAAATTCGCTGAAGTAGCTAAATTTCATCTTAACATTGGAACATTTTTCTTCAAGCATTGCAAATGAATTTAATAAAATAAATAAATTAATAAATTATTTTAATATTATATTAATATGATGTTGGTTAATAATAATACATTTATTCATTCCCTTTAAGTACTGCTAATGTCTGTAATGACATAATTACAGACTCAGGGTTATTGAAAATTGTGCCAACCTCGGCTTAATATTATATTAATATTAATATGATGTTGGTTAATAATAATATATTTATTCATTCCCTGTAAGTACTGCTAATGTCTGTAATGACATAATTACAGACTCAGGGTTATTGAAAATTATGCCAACCTCGGCTAAGCCCGGTGCACCGCAGACGGCCCGGCATCAAGCCCACATTTGTGGGATCCACCACCGGGGGCTGGCGCGCTAACCCCGGCGCACCGTGGACGGCCCCGTTCACAAGCCCACATTTCCGTAGTGCGCAGAAATGACAATTACAATACTACTTACATGTAATAAGTATGGGAATGTTAGTACTTTTCTTGGCCATGTTAAAAAAGTAGGTCAAATGAAAGTTAATGTGAAATGCACCATTAGTTTGTAAGCCTCAGTTGTCCTCAATTAATCAACTGTAGCTGAGCAATGCTAGAAGAACAACATGTGATTACGCAGTATTTTTGCATGCTTGTAAAATGTTTTTCATATACAAAGTGCAAATATACCAGCATTTCTAGTTTCTGCTAATTTTGTAAATATAAGTAGCCCTAATGAATTTCCTCAGCTGGTGGTTAAAGGTTAAGAGAAAAACAAACACCTCCTATGTAAATTTTTCACACATGTTTAATACCTTCGAACAAGACAAAAACAAATAAGAAGTCAAATTCAAACTTCACACTTCAAAAATACAAGCTGCAGAAAGCGTGTTGATTATATCCCTACATTATACCCTGGAAAAACAATTTAATGGCTGGAAATTGATCTCCTTTTCTTTCAATACAGTATGAATCATATTTTGAAATTCTACGTCAGATTTGAAATAAATATATTGAAATTAATTTGTTTAAGAATTTAAATTAAGTTTTCCATGTTTAAGGACTCCATCCCATTAATACCAAGTGTAAACTGTGCTGCTGAAATCAGCATAGTGCCTGATTCATCCAGTAGGCCAAATACTGACAATCATGCATTAGGTTCGTTGCTATAGAATACTTCTTTGATCATTCAGCTTGCAATAACATTGTATTACAGTAGATTCTGTTAAGCAGCCTTCAAGTTATGCTAAGTTATTGGGTACTCCCTACAATTTTAATATGGCCCTTGTATGGTGCAGAATGTTGTAATTGTCTAATTAGGCTTATCTGCCTTTCTTAGTAATGGGCATTAAGGTTGTGTGTTTGTGCACATGTCAAAGAATCAAGCGGCATTGAATTTTAGTGTTTGCTTTTTTGTTGGTCAAAATGCACTACAACTGAATTTTTTTTATTACCTCAAATGTTTGCTGCAAATGTTGTTTTACAAATTTCTTATAAACTTCAACAAATTTTTTAAACTATTTTTCATACAGATTTTTCGAAACTTCTGTCGATTTATAGAGCCCAACATGTTCCGTAAGGATCAAGAGTAAAATTGTAGGCTAAACCATGTTTTTGTGGTTTTTTAAGGGATCAAACATTTGAATTTCGATTTCTAAAATTGGTTACCCGGCCAGCTGTTTAAGTTTTCCCACAGCTTTTTTGAGGGAGTACTCAGATAGCTACCACAAAACTACCACCACCCTTCTCCATTGTCCATTTTAGTCCTTATTCCCATCTTTGCATTTTTTTTGTTTGCGGTTTTTCAAATTTTCTACAAAATTTATATTGGGTGTAAAAAAAGCAAATGGGTGAGGGCTCACCATCCCCCATTTTGTCTCCATAGTTAGCTTAAGAAATTGATTCCACATATCAATGCTGAAAATAAATTTTGAGTCAACTAAGGATGAGCTCAGTTTTGTTTTAAACTTCTGTACATTCCTAACTAGCAAGCAAGTCCCGCATAGGAGTGTGAGTTCCGTAACACTTTGGTCCCATAGGCTTTGCTCCTGACACTGGGTCCCATGACAATTTGTTCTTGAGACATTAGTTCTCGCATAGCCGCCTTATAGTCAGATCAGCCAATTTGCAGCTTTAGGATACAAAATTGGTACCAAAAAATGGCAGCCAATTGTTTCCCTGAAAGTCTTTAAAGGGGAACGGTACCTTAAAAATGTTTTTTCTAAATGGCAGAACTTGTCAAAAATAGTTCATATTCAAGTTTTGGCAACTATATGTTCAGCAAAGTTTTTTTAAAAATCAGAAAACTATTTCTGGTAGCCCCTGTAAAATCATATTATGTTGATAATCCATGATGAAATCCTTTTGCTTGGCATTTAAATTTTGCAAGTAAATGCCAATTTTTTGCAAAAAAATATATAACATTTTGCACAAAAAAAAGCACATACCTATTGCAAAAAAAAATTCAATTATGCAGGGGAAAAAACATTTTGCAAAAATTTTGCAAGCAATATAACAATTTTACAGTTTTTTGCAAAATTAGCATTTTGTTTTCAAACGCTTTATTTTTTGTGCGCAAATTTGTGTTTTTTTGTGTGTGCAAAATTAGCATTTGTTTTTCCAAATTTCAATTTTTTTGTTGCTACATTTGAGTTTTTTTGTGCAAAATTTACATTCTTTTTGAAAAATTTGTTGGCTTTTTTTGCAAAATTTTTATTTGTAATAAAATTTTTGTGCCAAAACGGTCGCGCCGAATTAGTCTGCGCTGAAATGGCCATGCCGAAACGTCATAGATGCGACAACAAACAACTACGATGATCTTCATTATGAAACACAAACATTAACACTTCAGTCAATGCGCCTACACATAATGCATTTTTGTAATAATGAAAGAATCGGCCGATACATCGGCCGAAGCCGATTCTCCCTAAGCCGATGCATTGAATCGGCCGATACGAAAAATTCCCAAATTGTTGCATCCCCTAGTCAAGAGACCAAAATGTTGAGACCGAAATGTCTGGGACCGGCCAAAGTGTCATGCCACCCAGTGTTAGACCAGTTAGTATGTTATAACTGAACATAATCAGATTGGCAGATATATTTATTTTATTACTATAGTAGTGCCTACAATAGTTATCCATGTACTACCTCAATAATGTCTTTAAATTGGAATAACCGGCAATTCTCTTATTCAGTGAGGACCAAGTCCTATAGAGACCGGTTAAAAAGTCTACTGTAAAGGATTGGCGCCCAAACCTCCCATGATTGACATAATAATCTGGTGATGGGGTCACATGGGAGGTGGGTGGAATGTACTCGTCATCAATGAGGAAATCAGGTGGTGGCCTGATTTTTTCATTGATGAGGAAACGGCGCCATCTTTGTTTTGACAGTCGATACCTGGGATTCAGAGAGAGAGGTAGACTATAAGATAAGATGGAATTTTCTGTATAGCTGAGAGAGGAGAAGCTAAATAGAATAAAGACTTGAAGTGATCATAATTAATTGAAGAGAAGTTAATTTAAGGATGATCAAAAAGGGTGAAAAAGCTACACAAGAATAAGGACTCAAGCAAGGGCAGGGAAACGCCCCACCAATCTGAGCAACACTTCTACATGGTGGAGGTGCGGGGTAAAACCTGCTAACAACGTTTGGACCTTTTGGATCTATTCTGGTGTAAGTATTGGACTGAAATTAATCAAAATTTTGGTGTAAATAATTTTGATTGAATTTGATG
The DNA here is from genome assembly GCA_034700285.1 of Proteroiulus fuscus. Classification (NCBI taxonomy): domain Eukaryota; kingdom Metazoa; phylum Arthropoda; class Diplopoda; order Julida; family Blaniulidae; genus Proteroiulus; species Proteroiulus fuscus. The sequence goes on from JAQIXP010003737.1 coordinate 4,434, forward strand.
AGTCACGGGCGCCATCTTGGTAAAGTATTGCGCCCCTGCAAGTGAAAAACGAATCTTCCCTGCACTACAAGCTGTACAGCAGTGAAGCTCCGGATTCATTTGGTGGAAATTTGGAGGAAATTTGGGAATTTTTGTTGGATTCAGTTAGGGTGACACCATCTTGAATTGCTGGTGAGCTGGTTTCTCTGTGTGGTGTTAATGCACAGACCAAGAAGTTCAAGTGAGCCCTCCTCTGCTGAGTCAACTACATCCCAAGCATCTACCGTGCTTTTTGTGGAGGGAAAGCGGGATAAGCATCCACGCAAGGAGAAAGATAAAAACCGGCCAGGGGATTATCTGAAGCTCCATAAAGGAAAGCGCGTAGAGAGGAGAGAATCCATCGTAAAGAAACAGAGAACGATTCGAGTTGCCAGAGATACCGGAAACTTTGCGTCTCCCAAAACCGGATAAGGAACCGCTGCCCTTAAAGTTCGAGGGATTCGAGGACGCGCGAACCGGTACTGAACCTACCGAAGCAGGTAGTGACGATTTATCATCCATTTCAGTGGATACGATGGCTGAGAAGAGTGAAGATGAGAATGTGGACATTTTTCCTGGTTACAAAAACCACCAAGGCGGTCAGGGAAGTGAAGACATCCCAGAAAGAACATCATAAGTCTACGGTGGAGGTGCAACAGGCGCTGAAGACGTTTGGTGAGCAGATGGTGGAAGTCTGCCAAGCACTCACGACTGTTCAAGTTCGACAAGACAAAGCACAAGCGTGCCAGGAGGAACAAATCACTCTCCTGAAGGAACAGGTAACTGCTCTGAAGGAGATGCGTCTGGGAACTCCTGGGAAAAATCGAGGACCGCTTGTGTTTTCCATGTTCAACGGTGATGGTGATCCCGATGACCATCTCGCGGCCTATTAAGCAAAATGCTTTATGGATCATTGGACAGACGAGGAAATGCGGGATAATTTTCATCAAACGTTAACCGGGACAGCAGCGCAATGGCATACTACCCATGTATTGGAAATTGCGAAGAATACTTGGGGGAGAACGAAGGAAATGTTCTTAGCGTATTTCCGGTCCCTAACGTACCGTGAGGATTGGATTAAGTTTGCGGAGGACCGAGTCCAACAGAAGAACGAGTTGGTAAGGACCTACGTGACGGAAAAAGTACGCCTCATGGCACGAGGAGGATTGGTATACTCCCCTGAGGACATGGTGTTTAAAGTCCAAAAAGGCCTAAAGATGGAGATAACTTCGAGGATGGCTGGGCGAACCTGCCTGAACGTGGAGAAGCTTTTGCGAGTAGCAAACTCTATTGAGAGAGTAATACAAGCAGAGAATGCTGCCGCTAAGGCTACTCCCAACAGAGGACGTCAAAAAGAACGCGACCGTGATGTCCCCCACGCCACTGAGAAGAATAAAACTCCTAAACATAAACAGGCAAATGGTGGGAAGGTTTTGTCTGAGGAGGCTGGACCAAGTCGTCAACGGAGTAAATCGAGGACGACCGGACCGAGATGCTATACCTGCAATAAATTTGGACACATAGTGGTGGAATGCAAATCAGGAATGGGGATTGTCTGCTACAGGTGTTTGCAGCCAGGCCATCTCTCCCGGGATTGCCCAAAGCCAAAAGGCTATGTCCCTCCGCCAACTGGTGCTAGAAGCGATGGAAGTGTTATGATGTTAAAGCAATTCCGTAGTACTCTATCTCATTCGGTGAAGCCACAGTGGATCAACAACAGTACACAGAAGAAAGTCGTACAGTTCGACTTGGCGGCAAAGCCGGAACAGATGCCCAAACGAATTCGAGCTACGATTGATGAGCGATTACCGCGAGTTATGGTGGTACTCCAGCAGATACATGAACGAATGGCAATAGTGGACTCAGGAGCATCGGTGAGTGTCATCGGACAAAGTCTACTGAAGGGTATGCTGTGCCACGTACGTAAAGAACGAACGTATCATGTAGTGGGGGTTCAACAGACTCGTTTCATTATCATTGGTGAGGTGGATTTGAAGATTCGTCTGACTAAACGGTCCTTTGTGCACAAATGCCTTGTGCTTGACGACAAAACCTGTCTGTCAGAGAATATGATACTTGGCACGGATTTTGCCAAGAAAGCGGGTCTACTTCTTGACTTCACGGAGCTTCGCGTGTACTATAAAGATACGTTTACATTGATAGTGGCACTCGATGCGGCCCCGAGCATTGACAACTGGGACGGTTGTGAAGATGGGGAGCCGGAGATGATGGATGAGGACCCGTTGGTGGAAGAGGTGGTAGTAAGTCCGACGGTGGATCTGCCAGAGAACAATCCTATGCAGATCAAGGAATTAAGGGAGGATGTAATACCCGTGACGAATTTAGTCGTGCAAGTCAACGAGCCGGTGCGAATTCCTGCGTGGACACAAATGAGTGTGAAAACGAGATTTAATCCGCCGGTGGAGATAGCGACATTGGTGTTAGTAGAACCTACGCACGATTTAATGGCGAAGCATGGTGTGTGTCTAGCGCAAGGTGTAGTACCGGTAGAGGTGGGCTGTAATCAAGAACAGCTAATAATGGTAAACACCACGGATCGAGATGTTTGGTTGTGACACCATATGACTGTAGGAACTGCAGGATCTTTAGAGGATTGCGTATTTTCGTATTTAGGCGACGACAAACGGAACTTACAACGGTTAGAAACTGTGCAAAAGGTGATGGAAGGTGGGCCCGCCGACTTAGCCTGGAACATAGGACCTAACTTGACTCCAGAAGAACGTATCGAATTACTCGAGCTCTTGCGGGAGTTTCAAGACGTATTTGCTGCGGATATGTCAGAGTTGGGGACTCTGACATCGCTGTCCATCGAATAGATATGCAGGGAAAGCCACCAGTTCATCTACCATCGAGACGAACTGCAGAGCATACACGGAAAGTCATAGACGAAGAATTGGATGCTATGTTAAGCCATGGTATCATTCAACCAAGCAAGAGTCCTTACGCTAGTCCGGTGGTGATAGTGACGAAAAAGAATGGTGGTATGTGTTTCTGCGTTGATTATAGGAGACTCAACGAACAAACTAAGATTGACCAATATCCTCTGCCGAGGATCGACGATGCTCTAGACTCTTTGTCGAAAGCAAAGTACTTCTTGGCATTGGATTTAGCAAGTGGCTACTGGCAACTCCGCGTGGCTGAAGAGGACATTAAGAAGACCGCGTTCTCTTGCCATCGGGGCTTGTTTGAGTTCGTGAGAATGCCGTTCGGGTTATGCAACGTGCCGGCTACAATGCAGAGGGCATTAGATATTCTTTTGGCACATATCAAGTGGGAGGCTTGCTTGATATATCTCGACGACGTGATAACGTATGGTGAACTATTTCGGATCATGTTGGCAAGACTGCGGATGATATTTCAGCTCTTTAGGAGTGCGGATCTGAAACTCAAGCCTTCAAAATGCTTCTTTGGATACGACAAGGTGGCATATCTGGGGCATTTGGTGTCAGGAGCAGGAGTCGAGGTGGATCCTGAGAAGATCCGGGCTGTGAAGGAGTTCCCACGTCCAACCACGAAAACGGAGCTACGTAGTTTCATTGGCCTAGCCAGTTACTACAGACGATTTATCGAGCACTTCGCCAAGATTGCTTCGCCGCTGCATAAACTGACATGCAAAAACACAGTTTTCCAGTGGGATGGTCGATGCGAAATGGCTTTTGAGGAATTGATGTCCTTGTTGATAAAGGCACCAATCTTGACGACGTTTGATCCTATGCACTCTAACGCTGCACACAGATGCGTCTACGTTGGGCCTCGGTGCTGTTGTGTACCAGGGGGAGAGGAAAGACAAAAGGGTATTGGTCTATGCCTCTTGATGTCTGAATAACCATGAGAAGAATTATGGTATCCCAGAACTAGAGGCGTTGGCCATAGTCTGGGCAGTGAAGAAAAACAGGCATTATCTCTTGGGACGACATTTCAACATCGTGATGGACCATCACTCCCTTTGCTATCTTTAAAAGATGAAGGATCCGAAAGGAAAGCTAAGGAGGTGGATGTTGGAGATGACCGAACATCAGTATAGCATCGTGCATAAAAGTGGTATTTTGCATGTTAATGCTGATGCCCTCTTGCGGTGTCCATTGCAGTGTGCAGCGGGAGAAGAGGAAAAAGTCTATGTCACAGTGGCGATGGATGAAATCGACTTGTGGGATACGCTGCGGTTTAAGGAGGAACAAGCCTTGGACGAATACACAAGTAGGATGATCAAAGAACTTCAAAGTGAAGATTGTAGAACAGTGGTCATGGAGAATCACAGCATTGTGAAAGGACTACTGTATACTCTCGTCAGTGATGATGATCTTCATCAGAGATTGGTGCTGGAGGTGCCCAAGTCTCTGAGAGGGCAAATCATGAAGGTGGGTCATGATACGGAGGTAAATTGCCATTTGGGGACTGCGAAAATGTTAGCCCGCATCAGGAGGACATTTTACTGGTCCGGTATGACCAAAGATATCGAATGGTACGTTCGAACCTGCGATAGTTGTCAGCGAATGAAGCCGTTGAGCGGAAAAAGGCCTGGGCTTTTACAGTCGAAAGTGCCGGAGGGACCGCCTGCGAGCCATTGGGGGCTGGACTTCATCGGACCGCTGCCAAAAGGGACAAATGGGGTTAAATACATCCTGCTTGCAGTGGACTACGTAACTCGATTTATAGTGGTGAGAGCAGTGCGGCAGGCGACTGCCCTGTTATTTCGGGAAGTTTCTTTTGGAGCAGATTGTTTTCCGATTTGGGTGGATCCGCCATTTGACGACCGACCAAGGAACAACATTCTCTGGAAATGTGGCAGAGGAGTTTTGTGAGCAGTTTCGCATAAAACATAGGATGACGATGCCATATCATCAACAAGGAGATGGCTTGGCGGAAAGAGCCAATAAAACGTTGAAGATAATGGTACGAGCCTTTTTACAACCGCTTAGGCAGCAGACAGATTGGCCAGATTGGTTAGATCGACAAGCCATGGCCTACAACACGAGTGTGCAGGCCTCGGTGGGCTATACACCATTCTTTCTAATGCACGGTTTCCATGCGACTACGGCTCTGGAGAGTGTGTTGCCCTCGCTACTGCTGTTGGCTGGTGAGCCTCCAGTTGAAGGAGTTCAGACACGGGCTATGACGAAGCTACAGGAGAGTCAAGGCTTATGACCGCACTCATCGTGATATGCAGTTCGACATAAATGACCTGGTGTTGGTCAAAGACTTGGCATCGGTGAAAGGATTAGCCAAAAAGCTGTGACCGCCGTATAAGGGTTCACCTAAGGTGGTAGGAATTAGTGCGGATGGCCTCAACTACACATGTGAATATGTGAATGTGCAAGGCCGAAAGAAGCAAACGGTGCAGCACATTTCACGGCTCAAGAAGTATGAGCAGCGGAATCCGCCAATTTGATTAAAAATCAAGAAGACTGCTGATGGCCATGCTGTAGTGCCGGTGGTCCAATTGCTGAAGAATCTTCCAGAGACGGTGAAAGTGCAGAAATTTCCATTCAGGGAAGAGATTGACCTCTGGCATGAGGTATGCCTCTGGGATTTAGGATCCGACATTCCTGACTCCGGACAACGAAATGTCATGGGAGCCGGTTGCCAGCAGTTCCAAGATCGTGTTGACCTGAAATATGAACAGCACATGAGAATGACTCATGGACCGGACTGGAAAAAACCCCTCCGCGAGGAAGATAACCTAGGAGATACAACGCCAGTGAAGAAATCCATTTTTGGGAGTTGGACAGGAAATCCAGACTGTTTAGAGCTGGATCTGGTATAAAAGAGGCTATTTCTGGTGAGAATCCTGATTTTTTAGGTGAAATGGTGTTATTTCGACCAGTTTTGTGGTAATGATTTTTTTCTAGCAAAGTTGGCGCATTTATAGGTGAATTTGGTGATTAATTATCAACTGGTGAGTTGCTCTAATTAATAATTCAATTAATTTAACTCGGCAAATGGAGGATATGCTAAAAGTCGAGTTTAAATTCATATTTTTGAATTTACCGCCTGGTTTGGCGTCAGGTGGCGCTAGAGCGTGCAAGTTTGAGCATCTGGAGATGACCACGTGCACGGGGACCCCAAACATGTGTTGACCCCGTGCTTGGGGAAGCCAATTTGTTGTTGACCAGGTCGAGAAGGTGAAACGTGCTGGAGTGCCGAGCTTGGTGGATAATTAAGTGAATTTGAATAGTGAAAGCGAAAAATAAGGTATTTACTTCTTTGATTCTAATTTAATAATAGTAAATGAACACTTGTTCATAGTTTGGGGGAATTTAGTAGAGGATTTTTAAGATTTAGCTTGATCCAAAGAGTTAGGCTTATCAAAATGCGTGTGGTAGGCCTAAAGGTGGTTAATAGTAAGTTTCTTTTGGAGCAATCTAAGTTGGGTTAGGTCCTCAAGAATAAGGTGCAATCAATATGATTAATGGTGGTGTAATGATTAATTAATTTATAAGTTGTATGGTTTTACCAACGGAGGCAATTTTTAAATTTCTCGTTAGATGGCAGAAGGTGGCAAGCCTAATGATGTGGGATATGTCTTGACGGAAGAAGAGATGGGGCGAATATCGTCTCAAGAAGAAATAGCCATCATTTGTATGCGGGGTACCGCATATTTCTTGCCGGAGGAAGGACGGGCTGAACGAATTGCTCGCCTCGAGCGGTATGGTGGTGTGCCGCTCGAGTAGATCGACTCGCCCGAAGACCAAGAAGCAACTGCCGTGGAGCCATTGCCATTGGGCGCGGTTCCTGTGAACGAAGGGGATGTTGAGGTGCCCTCCGAAGAATCGTCCAAGACCAACGAGACCGCTGAGATGATTGTGCTAGATGAGGTTAGCGAGGAAGACATCCTCGACCTTGATTATTTAATGGGAACGGACGATTAAGATACATTGCCAGCGGTCCCCAGTCCATTGGAAGGTCGTCCGAAGGAGGAAAAAGTGAGATTGGACGAACTCGCAACCCAACACGAGGCTACAAGGGTAACACCGCGCCGGCTGAAGAAAGCACATTGCCCAGCTTTGTACCATGGCCTGGAAATGAAGCAACCAATCTCCAAGGCAGCTGAAAAAGTGATGACGACCAGACGCAAGGAGGAAGCCATGAAGTCCGTTTCTAATCTTCAGTGAAGCCCTGCCAGACGACGCCGCCAGCGATCCGGGATGGAATTGCGAAGAAATGTTTTCATTGTGGCCGGTATGGCCATATGGCAGTGACCTGCCCTGTGCCGTTGGGCCAGGACAGGCTCTGCTATTTGTGCCATGACCGGGGGCACATTGGGAAGTACTGCCCGAAGAAGATGGTTCCGCCAGCCAGCACCCAAACTTCAAGCTCTGTAGAGGTCTGTGGTTGCCGGACCAGAGACGTGGACGATGTTGAAGCTGGAGAGGGTCAGCTGAAGAAGGGTGCTGTATGCATTTATCGCGAGCGGGGGCAATCGCCCTAAGATGACTGACCAGGCTGAGATGACAAGGAAAATGTGTTCCACGTGTAATGCGTTTTGAAATTTTAATTTATTTTGTGATTTTTTTTTAATTTTATACGATTGCGTATTTTGTTTGCAAAAAGTTATTTGTACAGTTGCCATCCTCGGATCCTGGGATTGTCTGGAGACTCCCGCTTGGTGGACCAAGCGTTAGCTTGGCGGGAGGGTGGAAAGGATTGGTGCTCAAACCTCAAATGATTGACATAATAATCTGGTGATGGGGTCACATGGGAGGTGGGTGGAATGTTCTCGTCATCAATGAGGAAATCCGGTGGTGGCCTGATTTTTTCATTGATGAGGAAACGGCGCCATCTTTGTTTTGACAGTCGATACCTGGGATTTAGAGAGAGAGGTAGACTAAGATAAGATGGAATTTTCTGTATAGCTGAGAGAGGAGAAGCTAAATAGAATAAAGACTTGTGTTAGGACTGGGATTAAGACTTCCCAGTCCACAATCACTTACCTGTGTTTCCATGTTTGGGGAAGAGGAAAATACTTACCTGTTATCCCTGCACACACTAACCACACCAAATCCAAGGAAGAGAAATCCAGAGAACACCACTGTGAAAGTGAAGCCATGTTCCAGAGTTTTGTCTGGATGAAGACAACAGCTGATT
>JAQIXP010003738.1:0-12556 GCA_034700285.1 Proteroiulus fuscus
CAATTATGCATGTGGTTTCATTAATATAATAATACATCTATATAGTTAACAATTCAATACATTACTGACACCTGTTTGTAAATTCATTGAAAATTCAAACATCGAAATACTACACCAAATATCATAAACGTGTAGACTAACCATTCTTACAAATTAACAGCCTATAGAATATTAGCAATACATTAAATAGTACGTATTTTAAGTCAAATCGCAGTGCAGACAACTCTTTAATTTATCTTCAGAAAATATCATCATTCCATAAGGGTTTAATATGTAAACCCATTAAGTTTGATCAAAATAAAGAGAATATCCCTTTTCCATAGTAGATTTAACACAGCTGAACATATCAAAAGTGTATAAAGCAAGCTGGAAATAGAAAACATAAAATCAATTTCATAATTTGAAAGCAAGTATTCAAATTTAAATGTAAAATTGCTAAAATCCATGCAGCATACCTCCAATATAAACAAATCAGTCATGGGAGTGAAACCACCAAGGGTCAAATCAAAATCATCAAGTATTTTTGATGTAGATATGTAAATTAAACTGTTCACTTGTGCCTTGCAAAGTAAATAAACAATATATTCAAAACTAACTTCAAATCTCAAGAACTACTGCTAAAAGCTCTTCCCATAATCAAGAGATCATTTTGCATGCAAATTTGTGGCTTTGATTTTAAATATGAATAATAATTACCAAAAGAAATCTAGCAGAAACTTGGCTGTCCGAATTCAAACTGATAGATTTCAGTTGAGATGTCAGACAAGAATTTGACTAGAGAAAATAAACCATAATGCTGTGTAAGTTATATGTGAAATGTTAATATGTAAGTTAATGTTTAAGTGATTTGGATACTAGAAACGATATCTTTAACATTTTCATGGAAATGTTGAACAAGCTTACAAAAAAAACAAAGGAAATCTATAATGGATTTAATATTGCAATTGCTTACCACTTTGTTCAGTTGAGATGAGAAAATCAAAATCATTACAAATAAAAACAATGTGGCAAAATTTCCAAACAACATGATCATGCATTTTATGCCAATAGTTTCTATGTCTGAAGATTGAATTGTTGTACTTAATAAGGGCATCGTCATTGTTGAGATAATCACTACCGATGTTATGGATAATTGAAGAAGTGTTACAGAAAACACATTATCAGTCATTTTCATGATGCTATACATACACATATAATGCTTGTATATATAATTTAAATACTGATTCTTATTTTTATAATTTTGAATTATAGTTTCAGACATTTGCTTAACATAAGCTAGAATAACTAGCACCAATCCAACCAACATATAAGAAAAATAAGATAGAGAAGTGTAGACTAGCAAAATACTCAGATAAAAAATACCTAGAGAGAGATAGTTTGCATTTAAATTTGTAGATTTTTCAGCAATTATTATCATTTGCAAATCATATAAACCAGGCAGAAGTTGTACACCAATGGTTATTACCAATGGCATTGTTAATATAATCCTTGAATGTAGTTTTACACTGTGGTTTGGATTTGGAAATTGTGTCAATGATTTCATTTGAAGAAAGGAGTAAAATTTTTGAAGTTGAGACTGCTTTCTTTTTAACAGAATAAAATTCATAACATAACTTGCCAAGTTCAGGTGAGCTGCAAAAGAAATCATTGATTCTTCAAAGGTATATTCATAATAACACTTACTCACTATTCTTAAAGCAGCAAAACAACCAGCCACAGGTGCAAAAATTCGTTTAAACATCATATGAATAATTTTAGAAAACTTTCCTACTTTAATATCTTTTGGGAAAACATCAATTCCCATCAAATAAAGGAAATAGAAGTAAGGTTTTATGATTTCACTGATACCTGTCATAATATATATATATATATAATATCTGCAAATATATTTAGGTCAAATTCTAAGGAAAATTTTGAAAAATGAGCCAATTTTGATTATATTATGAAGTATATCACAACTATGTTTGTATATCTTGCTGATGATACAGTATCTAGTCTTAAACAGACTTTCTTAAGTGTGACTCTAAATGTTTTATGGTTTCTTAAATGTTTATACTTATTGATCCTAAAAGTTGTCATGGCCAACAATAGGAAAATTTATGAATAGTAAAAAGCTAACAAATGTATTGATTCTATTTTCTATTATGTTTGTTAAATTCTTAATTTACTGTTAGTTATCTTTGCATGTAGAGGAGGGTATAGTAGGACTTTCAAAATATTAAAATTGATTTTTGGATTATCTGATCTTGCCTTACACACAATTTTCCACTCACAATTCACTATATATAGCATTCATATACTTTTAGCACATTTTATTTAGTAGATATACTTTGCAAAACGCATTGCACTAAATGCTTATTTTAAATTTCTAAATTAATAATAAATTAATTAATTTACATACAGCAAAATGTTCTTACATCTTCTATTATAAGTAGCTAAGTCCGTCCGTCCGTCCGTCCGTCCATAGGCAAAAGCCTATATTTGATGGTGGTGCATATTTAAATCAGGGTTCCCACGCATCCTGGAATACTTTTAAAATCCTAGGAACATATTTTTGTCCTGGAAAGTCTTTAAAAGTCCAGGAAAATATGTTTTAATCTTTCAAAGTCCTGATTGCGAGAATATTTCAACCAGTGTTCCCACGCATCCTGTTGAACCTTACAAATTCAGAAATATTTTTGTCTAGGAAAGTCCTTAAAATTCTGGAAACTATTTTTTAGTTTTTAAAAGTCCTGGGATTCATTGCTGTATTTTCCTTTACAAATTTGTACACCAGAAACTGATCATGTTGATGGATGAGAAACAAGAATTTTAACTTGGGTAGATAATGTTTGTTTAAATAAAAAGTCCTGGAATTGTTAGAATAAAAATCCTTATAAGTCCTGGATCTAAATATTTTTTTAATGTGCCAGAATTCTGTTAAATAACAGTGTTGGTTACAATATATTGGAAAGATCAACTGCATACTACCACAGGCACGGATCCAAGAAAATAATGGGGGTCATGGAACCCCCCTTTCCCTCCAATAAATAATGAAGATACGTGCACAATGCTGATTTTAGCTTAAATTTTAATGCTTTTTACCAAAAAAATCTTGCAATTTTAAGTGCAGTCAATAAAAATTTAAGACTGGGACAAAGGATAAACTCTCCACTACTTTTACATATCTTACCCTGTAAAGCTAGCCCTTGCTTAGCATCGTGGACATAATGTTCACGGTCTTGTAAGCCAAAATTCAAACTACACTAAAAATTACAAATTGCTTCCTCTTTTTCCACAGAAACAATAGGATAACAATTTTCAACAGGATAACAATAATGGTAAAAATATCTCATTTTTTAACAATTAATTGGCTTACTTGCTATTAGTGAATTAATCCATTAAAGTATATAACCAAATGATTTCCACCCTTGATTTATTATTCCATACTAAAACTATTTTTCATTTAAATGAATATTAATTAAAATTTTGGTGGCGGTGTGCTAGTCTGAATCACCCTGTATATTTGCAAGAATTGACACAAGTTGCTATCTAGGTATAGATAATCAATGTTATAATAATAAACACATTGTATTAATATTCAGCAATGTATCCTCAGATCGATGGAATCTCATTGCATTTATTTTTCAAATGGAATAGTTCTAATTTGTCCACAGAATAATGCTTCAAATTAGGAATCCTACATCAAATATGCTTGCTAGAAATGTAATGTTTATTATACTTCAGGGGCGGATACAGGATTTTCCTAAGGAAAGAGGGGTACAATCACATATTATGGAAGGAGACAGTTATTTTCTCTGCCTATACTGGACATCAAAATTTGCTGGCTAAGGGGGGGGGGAGCAATTGCCTCCATTGCATTCCCCCCTGTATCCGCCCTTGTTATACTTGCCAGATGCTGACAAATAAATTTAATTTATTTTCTTCCTAGCAGATTCAAGTTGGGTTAGTATACACACTTTCAGTACAGCTTAGTAGTAGCCTAAAAGATCACAGTCATGCATGGGTTATTAGTATTACCCACTTGGTCAGCTCCTTGCTAACTATCTGGTAGTTAAACTTTACTTTCATTTGATCTGTAAGGAAGAACTACTAAAGAACAGCTCATCCTCAAATAAAATAGCAGTAACTATTTTGGTTAGTTTTGTAAATTTAGATGGATTATATACTATGGACAGCTCTGCCTTAAGAATAAGACTAACAGCAACAACTGTTTTTGGGCTTATTTAAAATGAATTGATATGGGTTTCAATTGGAACTAGGTCTAAACAAAAGTATAACTAACCATCCTAACTGAGCATGTCATTATTTATTATATCCTGAATGACCTTTATCAGCCAATTAAACGAAAACTTTAAGCAAAAGATTTGATATTATCTCAAAACTATAACTTATTTACATAATGCTACATGGGACCAGTTGCACCAAAAGCAGTTAAGGTTTAACCCTGGGTTATTATGAACATGAGACTGATTTGAGCCAATGTAAATTCAGGAATGTATTATGTAGAGAAACCTAAGATTAACATTGGGTTAATGTTAACTCTTGTTGGTGCAACTGGCCCATAGCAAGCCAAAACAAAAGTTCAGCATTTGTTCATTTTCCCAATCAATGAAAAGAAACAATTCAACCAAAGGTGGTACACCTTGACCCTTATCTAGATACCACTAATGTTTAAACCTCAATAATTTGACAAAAAATTTATTCTATTTCTGGTTATAAGTATATTTCAAAAAATAATTAAGATTACCCAATTACAATTTATTGTAAGGTCGGCGCCGATTTTCCCGCCCAAAATGACGTTTTGAAGTTGTAATTGTGTTGTCATGCTGACGTGATTTTAATTATGCAAATTAGGACGTCACGTGTGAGGAAATTCTTTTCCTCTGTGACGGGTGGTAGCCATCTTGGCTTTGTGTTTTAGAGTAGTGAATTAGTGAGTGAATGGGTTGGATGCAGAGTGTGATTGAGAGTGAGTGTATGCTATCAGAATTCTATTATTTTGTTAGTAGATTTATAGAGTTTATTGTATGACTGTGGAACAGAGTGAAAGTGCTTTAATAAACAAAAGTGTTTATTAACAACTGGAGTTTTGTGTGGATTTCTGGAGTTGTGGTAAACTATTGGAGTCAGGAGTGGAGTTTGGACGTTGCAACAGAGATCAACGGGGAAGATTGCTGGGCCTACCTGGGAGAAACAGGGTGCATTCTGAGGCTTCAACTTTACATTATATAGGGTTTCCATTAGTTGTTGTGAACTCTGTTAAACACCAGTAGTTTATTATGTGATAATGCATTAACATATTTAACAGTTTAATAAATTACTGACACTTGTTTGTAAAACTAATTGAAGAAACAAACATAAAACCAATACACCAAAAATTAGATATTAGTAAATTAACAATTCTTGCAAATTAAAATCCTAAAATATTAGGAATACATTCAAAAGTGCTTTTAACTCTTGTCATATTTTGCTGATAATTCTGTGATTGATCTGCAGAAAATATTGCCATTAATTCCATTAATGGTTATTTAGTTAACTCATTAATTTTGATCAAAGTAAATAGAATATCCCATTTCCATTGTAGATTTAACACAGCTGAAAATGTCAAAAGTGTATAATGCAAGCTGAAAATAGAGAACTTAAGTCAAATTCATAACTTGAAAGCAAGTACTCATTTTCAAATTAAGAATGGCTGAAATCCATCATACCTCTAATATAAATAAATCAGTCATGGGAGTGAAACCACCAAGTGTCAAATCAAAATCATCAAGTATTTTAGAAGTGGATACGTAAATTAAACTGTTCACTTGTGCCTTGCAAAGTATATAAATAAACAATATATTCAAAACTAACTGCAACTTTCAAGAACTACTGCCAAAATCTCTTCCCTTAATCAAGAGATCATTTTGCATGCTATGTCAAATGCAACTTGCATCAATGATATAAAAAATAATTACCAAAAGAAATCTAGCAGAAATTTGGCTGCCAGAATGCAAACTCATATATTTCAGTTGAGATGTCAGACAAGAGTTTGACTATAAAAATAAATCAGTATGATATGTAAGTTATATGTGAAATAATAAAATACTTGTTTACTAAATCAAGATACATGTATACTTTAGTAAGTTTTTAAAGTGAATTGAATACAAAAGGATAATTTGAACATTTTCATGGAAATGTGGAACAAGTTTTAAAATATTACTAAGAAAATCTATGACGGATATGATATTGTAATTGCTTACCACTTTGTTCAGTTGAGAGGACAAGATAACTGTCATTACAAATAATAAAAATGTTTCAAAATTTCCCAGTAATGTAATTGCACAATTTATGCCAATACTTTCTATGTCTGAAGACTGAATTGTTAAACTTAATAAGGGCATTATCACTGTCGAGATAACCACTACCAATGTTATAGATAATTGAAGAAGTGTTAAAGAAAATACATTATCAGTCATTTTCATGATGCTATACATACAGCTGTACAGTTTGTAGATATAGTTTGGATATTGATTCTCAGTTTTAGAAGCTTGAATGATAGTTTTAGACATTTGCTTAACAAATGCTAGAAGAACTAGCACCAATTCAACCAACATGTACGAAAAATAAGCTACTGAAGTGTAGACTAATAAAATAGTCAGATAACAAATTAATGTAAATAGATAGTTTGCATTAAAACTTTTAGATGATTCGGAAATTTCCGTTGTAATGCCTCGTAAACTTATAGGATATTGTACACCAATGGCTATCACCAATGGCATTGTAAATACAATCCTTGAAAAAAGCCTTACCTTGTATTTGGATTTAGAAGTCTTGTCCGTGATTTACTTTGAAGATAGGAGTAAATATTTTGAAGTTGAGATTGTTTACTGTTTAGAAGAATAAAACTCATAAGATAACTTGCCAAATTCAGGGTAGTTGCCAACTCAAGCATAGAATCTCTAAAGGATAATTCAAAACAAAGTTTTTTAATTATTCCTAAAGCAACAAAACAAACTACTACAGGTACAAAAATGCCTTTAGACATTGTATGGATAATTTTAGAAAACATTCCTTGGTTAATCTCTTTTGGGAAAGCATTAATTACCATTAAATAAATGAAAAAGTAGTAAGGTTTTATGATTTCAATCATACCTGCCATAATATTTCTATAATCTGCCAATATTTAGTTTAAATTCTAGTGAATTTTTCAAAAAAATATCGAAAATATTGATTATAAATTACTTCAGTACAACTAAGATTTCATATATTGATGATGATGATGATGATGATGCAGTTTTTAGTTTCAAACAGACTAGTTTACTTATTGTGGCTCTAAATGTTTATGGTTTTATGAATTGTCGATTTTCATTGATTTAAAACATTAGACCAACATTAGAATTGTTGAATAGTAAAATATTTAAATTGATCTAATTTTCTATGATGTTTCTATTGATATGTTGCTTTTAAAGAAAAGATAATCAATGTACGAATAAACCTATTGAAGTAACATTTGAAAGTCAACCTTAGGTTGATGGCACCATATCATTGCAATAATTTTTCCAAGGTTGCAATTTTGGCATATAGAATTAGAACATTTTTCACTTTTCACCATAAAGATGCCTAGAATTATTTAGAAACCACATCAAAAACTGAAGCTGAAAAAGGTGGCCCATTATTATTGAGAACCACTTCTAAATCCAAAGTCATACCATCCACCAACCTACCATAATTTTTAACTATGTTACTACAGAAGTCACAATAAGGGCCAATTGTACCAACCACAGTTAAGTCTTAACCCTGGGTTATTTTGATCATGTGACCGATTTTAGCCAATACAAATTAAGGAAAGTAGAGAAAACCTAAGCTTAACAGTGGGTTAAAGTTAACCCTTGTTGGTACAATTGGCCCTAAGAAGAAAGCATCATCACAATCAGGTAGTTCATCAAGAGTTACTTTTTATGAACTGATCAAAAATGATGTTACAAGTTTGATGGTGGTGGCAAGTTTGGCATATGCACATGTAATCGTAATGATGTATGTAATATATGATTATGTTAAAATGTTCAAACAATTCATGGAAAATATCTGTTACAGTGAGTTGTTTTCTGTTGAAAAACCATGGCAAGTTGGCAACCATGTAGTGAGTCACAGTGCAAGCGCTCCTGACATAACAACCTATTTGTTACATGTAATGCCATACATTTCGAGACAAAGTAAAAGCAAAATTGTGGAGTTTTGTTTAAACTGGAAATGTTCTGCATTAAACAGAACAAACATATGTTAGGACTTTCACTTACTGTTAACCATTATTTTGATAGAGATAAACGCAAAATCCACATAGGAAAGAAACAGACAGTCCACATCGATATTCCATAAAGCCAAAGACATTGGAAAAGTGCTCCACGCTGGAAGTGAAAGACTTTATAGCAATTTTTATACCTAGCAATGAATCCCCTTCATTGGTCAGAAGTTGGACTGAGCATGAGGAGTCATTATTTGGACAATTTGACCAACTACCTATTAAATCACAATATTCCTAGAATCACCATGCAAACAATTGCAAAGAATGCACCAAAATTCCAGGTTCCTGGAATTCACCAGTAACAAAACATTTCTGAAAACTTAAACTTGACTAGTACCATCCATTGAGAAATAAGAGGAAAATGGATCAAAAGTTTGGAAATGGATACTCGAGTACAACTCATTCTCAAAGGGAAATGAAAAGATAAGACTGGATAAACATTCAATTTTCCAATTGAGAGTGGGTTGTCAAAGCCGTTCTGCTTTTCCATGTCTAGAGGGTTATAAATGGTAACTCCTGTATATTTCAACACAACTCAATATTATTTTTTTACCACCTCACTGGTTGTAGTTGTTTCAGGATACATAACAAACTTTATTTGCTTGCATGCTGATCAATGTTTCAGAGAACTATCATGCACGTGCCAATTCCTATTGAAATATTGAGGAGTACTCTTCAATTCATTTTTAATTCATTCAGTTCATATAACAATTCATTCTTCAATTCAGTCCATTGAAATGATAAAACATAGAGCTGCTAGATTTGTTAAAGGTAACTAGCAAAGGACAGCTAGTGTGACCGAGATGCTACATTCTCTAAATTGGCAATCATTGCGATCTCGAAGGGAAGATTTAAGCATGGGTTTGTTTGAAAGGTTTACTTTGCCTAGTAATTTAAATTTGGTTTCTGATATCTTTAAGCCTAATTCTAACGCTAGAGGTAGGCATGTTCACTCTAATCCTCTGAAGGAAACTCGTGCTAAAATGAATGCTTAATATTGGTCCTTTTTCTTACGTTCTATAAGACAATGGAATAATTTTCCTAAGGATAGTCAACAATTGTTAGAAATTCCATTTAACAATGATGTTTAAGTCCCCACTTTATGACGTTGGAGTATCCTCCTGAATGTGGTATAACCCCTCTACCAAATGGCATCATTATATGCTGATAGTAGGGTACTGAGTTGAATTGAATTTGAATTGAATTTTAAAATTGTCTTAGTTCAAAGTTGTAGAATTTTTTTATGAGACACAAAATTCTTCAACTTTGCAATTTTCAAACTTGACTACTCAACTTTGCAACTACTCACTCTTCTTTCTTATGAAATAGGGCCCAGATTTAAAAAGGTTGAAAATAGTTGAAAAAGTGACCAACTCCGAGCCCTACATGTAAAAAGTAGAAATTTAAAAATGAAAAAGTATATTCCTCCTGCAAATTAAACAATTTGGAGAAGTGTGCATGTGCCGTAGGAATTCTCATTTTACTCCCCCCCTTCATCCCCCCAACATGTCATAATTTGTAGGATTTCCCCATAAACCCCCCTCCCCTAAATTGATGACGTCATATTTTAATGATTCCCTAATATGCAACAAAAACCAAAAAAAAAATTGCTGAACAAATTTCACAGCATGAGTGAAATTCCAATTTTGCATGTCATATTTTGTTAAATGATGCATTTTATAAGTAACTTTTGCTAAAGTAAGACTTCTTTAATGTAATTTATATATAATATTTTAAACACAAATATATTATGAACAAGTGTAACAATATTTAGGTTAAACTGAAAAATATAGAAAATGGCTGGAATACTGCATTGGATATGGTTTCTAATTTTAAACAGTGTTACAAGAAAAGCTCACGTATGATACATAAAATAAACAGGATATTTATAAAGATATGCTCAAATGCTCTAAATCAAGGATCATTATATCATTTACCCCCAGAATCTCACCAAAATGTAAATCACAACAACTCAATTTGGTAGTAACTGTTTATAATGACTAAATAAATAATTTCTACATGTTTTCAAAAAAGCATTCACATTTTTAAAGTGAATTAAATTTTTTTTGGAAATTTAATGCTTCTACCAAAAATTATCTTAAAATAGTCTCGAGTTTATCTGTAAATACACACATTTTTTAGATATGCACAGAATTTGAATGAAATATCTCTACATGGTGACCAATTCAGTTAAGTGACAAACATGAAAATATAAACTTGCCAATGTACTGAACAAAATAACAAATAGTAATTAATATAAGTGTACAATATCAGTGTAATTTTTAAAACAGATGCTGCATGAATGCTGCTAAACAAAACCAAATAAACTGCAATCGTTCAGGAATTATTAGAGATCATAATATAAAAAATACAAAATTTGAAATTATTGTACCAAAACTTATTATAAGAAGGAATAATGACTACATCAAATTCATCTGCCTAATGATTCAATGAAGGCAAACCACCAATGGAATTTGAACCTGTCATCCAAGAGATATATGTACATAATGCATTCTCCCTTTGCTCATCCTTCAAATGAGAAAATAATTCTGGATGCTTTTCATAAGTTGTGAAGAAAGACAGTTGTCTGATATCAATTGCTTTAAACAAGTCATCACCAGAAATTTCTTTGAAAACTTTATTCACATGATGTGTGAATGCTTTTTCTTGTTTTTCAATAGCAATCAAGAAAATGGAGTGATAATCTACCCTCTTCCATACATGCCACTGCATTTCTAAAGTAAAATATTTAGTAAGCTTTAACAAACTGTCAAACTCTAGAGCAGTAATACAATTCTCAAAACAAGTAAAATATTCATCCAATTTGAGGATCTCATCCTGCATGCTTTTAAAATATTTTCCACTGCCACATTTCTCATTCACTATCTCTTTAAAGTAATGACAAAATGCATGTTTCAAGAACTCATAATCATTGGCTCTGCAAACTTGGCACTTCACTTCATTGGTGGCCAAGTGAAAAATGTAAGAAACTTCATGAAAACAGTCTTTTTGACTTAAGATTGTGTTAATGTAATCGGCTCCAAAAATCTTTTTAATGTCAGGAGGTAGAGGCAAGGCATTAACAATGGAAAAGTATAAACTATAGACATGCTCCCAGACAGACCAATTCAAATTTAGTGGTTTAGGGCAAGGATAGTTATAAATAAAATCCACTAAATTTTGTCTTTTGATACCATTCATATTTCTTAACTTTAATGCAGTATCACGAGCTGAATAATACACATCAACTTTTCCTGAATCAGCTTCCACTTCCAAAACTTTCTTTACATGCTGAATCTCTATTTCATTGACACATTTGAAAATCACTTCAAGTTTCTCAATCAGTGCAGTATAAACTGTTCTTACACAAGTTGCCGAATACTCAATAACATCCTTTGGATCTACACTGTTTCTCATCTCTCTTATCTGTTCATCAGAATTATAAAACCTTAGTATAAAGTATAATCTCTTATACATTTTATAAACCATTCCTTCTTTGAAAAGAGCAACATAATCAATAGTTTCCAATATCCTGTCTTTCATCAGTTTATCTTGTATCTTAAATAGCAACTTCCCAAATAGTTCATACTTTCCATGAACGAATAATATTTTAAAATATACTATAAATTCAATGCTATTTATCAGCTCTTTATATTCATTATTAAATACTTGGAGCAACCGAGAAACCAGATAATACTGTTCTTCCTTAATAGCAGCACCGAAAAGAGAGTGGTGATCTAATCCAGGTAATTTCCACAACAGCTCTTCATTCTCTTTACTGATAATATTATGCAAAATTATTCTGTTCAATGCTTCAAAATCATGACAATTGACTATGCCAACAAACCATGCTTTGAATTCAGGCAAAGCAATCATGGCAGACTGCTCTTGACATAGACAAGTTAGGTAAGTTCTGGGGTCTGTCAGCATATCACTAAAGTAACTCCCATTGGTCAATACATGCCTCAAAAACTCAAAGTCATTTGATGTAAATATATTGATTGATATGTCTGCACCCATAAGATGGAAGAATGCATTAAGTTTGTCCAAATCATGCATGCTTGCTTGGACAAATTCAAAGTAAATACTGTTCTGGAAGTAGTCTCTCATTTTGAAATACATCAAGCATTTTACAAAATATGTAATCAACAGCTGCTCCTCTTTAAGTTGAGGCAACATATTTAGAAGAGTTATCATCATATTATTAATGCAATCAATGCTAACTTTTTCTCTTATCACAGATGCCAGGTACAGTGCTTGGTCTTTTTC
>JAQIXP010003739.1:0-12551 GCA_034700285.1 Proteroiulus fuscus
GTGACGTCATAATCATGCATCAGTTTTTAGTAAATTTAATAATCTTTGAAAAAAATCAAACCCCATCGTTCAACTTTTACCCATTCTTGAGTTAGATCAGTTTGAAGAAAACGAATTTAACATGGAAATCCCTATAGGCCTATGCTGTTAAAAGTGTGGACAGCCCCCTTAAAGGTTAAAAGCATTCCTTAAATGCTTTTTTTAAATGTTATACATTAGACCAAAACGTGAAATACAATATAATATTGAGATGAAACTTATTAATGATAATCTCAGGAATACCTGAATAGTAAAATCTCATAATTTTCAGCGCCATCTGTTAGTAATGGGAGACATATTCACCGTTGTAATCATTATATTTTGGCTTCCCTTCTATTCAATAATGCTTATAGGAAAAATAAATAAATTTATTTCTCATATTAATATTTTCACTTCAACATCACTTTGTACAAAGAAACTTACCCTATTAATGTGCCATGACAGTTTTTGTCAAATAAGTTATATAACAGATTTCAATTCAGCATCCATGCATATTGATGTTTAAATTCTGCACGGTTGCTCGGATAGATCTGTAAGAATTTGAATTTTCGGTAAGATTTGCTAAATTGTATTTTTTTTTCCAGAAAAATTCAGGACTTTGAAAGCTTTTGGACTCAGATAGATGCCTGGGAGCACTTTCAAGATTTGAAAAAACTGTAAGTACATGTACATGTGGTTCTACTTACTAGCAAATAATAACTAAAATATAAAGTTTTTGCCTTGAAATATTGATTTTGGTACCACTATAACAGCATGCTAAATCCCCATGCGTCATGTAATATTTGAACGGTCCCTTGTGTCCAGTTTTTTGAAAAGTGGATTAATACAGGGTGATTCAGAATAGCTAACCGCTCGAAAAACTCACTAAATATGCATTGAAATGAAATATGATTTCGGTACGGAATAGGGTGAAGAATCCTATGGTGCCGAAAAAATTGACCTTTGACTTATCCTTCATTGAAAAATCCTACTTTTTATCAGTTGAAAATGGGCCAAAAACTCTAATTACAAAAGTTTTTTTCTAATTACAAAGCATATTTAATGAAGTTTTGGGGCGGTTAGCTATATTCTGAATCACCCTGTATAATTTGATGCCAACTAATGCATTTTTTTTGGTAATTTCAGAGAACTTTCTAATGTATCCATTGTCCATGCCGATGACGTTTTCGCCAATATCTCTCGCAGCACCAAGCAAACCATAACTTCATTGTATGTCTTAATCCATAGTTAACTGTGGAAGTTTTTGAAAGAGCCCAATTTGAAGTTTTTGACAATTTGTGTTTTGTTTCTTTTGCAATTTTTTAACAGACATCTGCCCTTCAATTCCATTAGGAATTTATCGAAGCATTTCTTTGAACCTTTTACCGCTCTGACATTATTGTAAGTTTATCTTGTTAATCGTTTACCCATTAACTATATGGATTTAGAAATTGGAAAGTAAAAATTAAGTGCTTTTTTTGCTTACTTTTTTTGCAGAAGTTTGGAGGAAAATAATATTGAATCGTTAATTGGAATCAATTTGGTGCATCTTCCGAAACTCCAGCATTTGTGAGTACCAAGTATTTTTATTATTATTGGTTGTTGGTTGATTGGGTTTATGGGCAGTTGGAGATAAGATGATAAGGTCACTAGCCGTCAGCCGACTATAGACAGGGTGTCTGGCCGTCTGGAAAACCTGGACCCAGACAATACTGTCTGGAAATGTCAGGGAAATGTCATGGGAATTTAATCTGTGTCTGGAAAATCCACATAAAATCTAACTAAAATGGAAAATTAGGCACTATTGGTGATTTTTTTTTTTTTTTTTTTAGCCCATTTTGAGTTTTTTTTGTGAAAAAAATTTGCCTGCGGCGCCATTTTCTGTAATTTTATTGTTACCCTTCAGATTTTTGCCTGCAGGCCACGAAAAATATTTTGGGATCGGGGAAAAAAAATGGATTTTTGGGTGCGGCCCAGGGTAGTTGCCAAATATTGCAGTTTTATTTGCATATGTCAGTACAAATGAGTTAAAAATCACTTTTGTTCTGTCTGGAAATTTGTGAAAATTTGTCTGGAATACCTGGAAATGTCATGGAAATTCGTTACTGGATTTGGCCAGACACCCTGTATAGACTTCTATGCCTGTGACACTGTGCTTATCTTATTATTTAGTAAATAGCTATGGAAATGAGTGTCTTTCATTATTATCAGTGTGACTGACTCAGGGTGGATTTCAGTCAATATTATTTTGAAATATTTTTATTTTATTAAAAGTAAATCATGTGTGAGTGGTGTATTTTGAGACCCGAGATATCGGCTGTTATGAATACACTGTAGCATATTTTTAAAAAGGAAAGTCATCCTTTTACAATTTAACAGATGTTTAAATGAAAGAAGAGAAAGTTGTAATATGAAAAATTGAATATTATTTGTATGCAGTACAAGCTCACCATGAATAAAGGGGACTCGTATAGATAAAAGATAATTTAATGAGAAAAATGCACTTCTAAAAATCCTCATAAAATCTCCGCCATATTAACATTCAAATTAACATTGCAAAAATTGGAAATTTTCTTCAAATATTCTCTTCTTTCTCTATATACATTATTGCATAGAATTAAAGTGAAGCCAACATTGAATGATTCCAAAGGTGAACCTTTCTTCCGTAACTAACAGATGGCACTAAAATTTCTGAGATTTTACGATTCAGGTAGTCCATAAGATCTAACAATATGGCCCTGCCCATGTTTTACATTAAAATTGTGATTAGGCCTATTCGTATATCATCATTATTATATTCTTTTTTAAGTTTTGTTCTAATACCTAACATTTAAAGGGAAAGTCCCACTTTGATAGAAAGTGGTTATAGGAGGAAGAGCATGAAAATTGCAATTCGAGCCCACCAATCATTAAATCAAATGTCCCGAATTTCATGGATTTGGTTGAAAAGGCAAAGCTCAAATAGGCGCCATTTTACTAACAGAATGTAGCGCCCTCTACTGGATAAAATGCATCATTCGCTAGAGGAGGCCACCCACTTTCAGTGTCTGCTGAAATCTATGCAAAAATGGCACCCAACGTGTATTTGGCAAAAGTCTTAATTTCTTTGAAATTGAACTGTTGTAATTATTAGGCTATTTTGGCGTTATTACCCTGTCATACGCGGAGTCATCGAGTTTACAAGTAGTTCTTAGCTCTTATCATAGGATGCAAGCAAAACGCTAAAACGCAAAGTTCTTCATTCGATGATTTTCCTGTACGAAGCAACCATAATTTCTGTTACCTCATTTGGTACACCACCTATTTAGGTAGATAACAGATTGGTTACCCTTTTGGTTACCCGGTATCGTTATCCAAAACGATAAAACAGCTGGCGTCAACAGTAAAACGCTCCAGGTCCTAACTATAACTGTATCCAAATGGTCACAGGGTAATAGCGCTAAAACACGCCTAATATTGTCACATCCATTCATAATTTCTTATCTAGTAAGTGTGTACAATTAGAATACCGGTATTACTTGCTACAAGGTGGGATTTTCCCTTTAAAAGAGTTAGGCCTAGTTGTCATGAAGTGTGACTTTCCCTTTAAGTCAGTATTATTGAGGAAAGCTGATGCAAAGCAGCATTTTCCCCACAACACTTGCAGTTCAAAGGAAGTCAATATCAGATAGGGTTTTATGACGTCATGTTATATGTTTAAGGATTTCTTTGGATTAGGTCTTGGGACTCAGATAACTCCCACACGGTTTTTAGATGTAGAATAACAGCAGTAAGTTTCTTTTGTAATGATTTTCTTGTTCCTCTCCTAAGTTATATAGCTTCTTACTATTCGGTGTTTTGGAATTATAAGATTTTCAATTTTCTCGGTACATCCGTTAGACTGATCTCGTTTGGCATCCATGTTTCCTTTTGAATAGATAGAAATTTAATATTAGAAGTAACATTTGGAATGCATTTTAGATTTTGCATATTTATTAGGCAATTTTATATATATTTTTTGAGGTATAAGATTAGGGCTTTTGTATTCTAGGAACAATGTTTATGTTCAAATAACCAAAATTCACTCCAAAAATCCTCGAATAGATGCTTTTATTTTTTGACTATATCCTTTCATCCCAATGAACCAAGAATTTTCAAAAGAATTCTTAAAAATTCAATGAAACAGGGTGTCTGGCCACCTGGAAAACCTGGAAATGTCATGGAAATCAGTAGTGTCTGGAAATGTCAGGAAAATGTCATGGAAATTTAATCTGTATCTGGAAAATCCACATAAAATCTAAATAAAATGGAAAATTAGGCACTATTGGTGGTTTTTAGCCCATTTTTGACTTTTTTTGAGCAAAAAAGGTTGCCTGCGGCACCATTTTCTGTCATTTTTTTTTGCAGTAAAGTACAAAGGCCTTCAGATTTTTGCCTGCAGGTATTGAAAAATATTTTTGGATGGGAAAAATTAGTTGCCAAATATTGCAGTTTTAATTGCATATGTCAGTAAAAATGAGTTAAAAATCACTTTCATTTGGTCTGGAAATTTGTTAAAAATTGTTTGGAAAACCTGGAAATGTCATGGAAATTTGTTACTGGATTTGGCCAAACACCCTGATGAAAGCTGTTTGAGAGATAATCATTAAGATATCGAGAAAATAGAAATGAGTAAATTAGGAAATTGTATCATCTACTCTCGTCGTCAGTTCCACTGTATTAAATTAGGAAAAATATTTATTAATGAATTTATTAAATTTCAATAACTTTCCTTAATGTCTTGGCAATTTTTGTGAGTTTCCCCGATCAAATCACTCTTTGGTGATTTCCATGTCCAAATTAAGTATATTTGAATTTACATGGAAAACTAGTTTTTAAATGTTTAATTGGTGTAGTTATAGTATTATAGTATATTGCAAAACGCAAATTCATCATCACGTTGGAGAATTGACACCCAAAATTAATTTTATTTCGATATTATTTGTGGTCAAATAACTGAAAAGATCAATTTCATCATGGCTGAAGACTTAATGAAATGATTAGCATGATTACAATTATCGTTTAAATGAAGGTGATTAATATTTCAATGATATACAGTGGGTAGATCCATTGAGGATTTAAATTTAAACCTTGGTTTATGTGCTAAAATTCAACTTTGTCTATAGGTTTTTTTACTAATCCTAGACTTAAACCGAGGTTTAAATTTAAACCCTGGCTGGATATCTCCACTGATACCGTGATATAAATGAATTGCCGTACACTGTTGAAAAATACACTTGTAATGGAGAGATGGTTAAAAGACACATTTAAGATGCATGTTTTTGTGTGGCCAGATTTTAGGGACAATGTGACATCTTCTATGGAAAGTTGCTACATAATTTACTACTAAAATCAGCTCATTATTCGCAATAAAATAAATGAATAGTTAGTTCAGAGCCGTTCAAATAATATGTAAGAAAAAATTTCAGCATAATTCCTAGGGGCGCCAAAATGTTAATTGCACCCCCTGGCTAAAAACCTAGTTACTCCCCTGAGTTAGTTACCTAAACGAAACAAAGTGCGAAAAGTACATTTATAAACTTTTAATTTGTGAAATATATTTTTACATTTCTCTCAAACATGCAGATTTTAAACAATGCCAAATAGCCCAAACAAACATTTTTGTCAACAATACAAATTTAGAGGAGTAGCCTTATGAATTTTTGTGTTCCAAAACATTAGAACTTAATCGAAAACACTGAATTGTGTAGCTTCTTTTGCCATTATGGGCTTATCCCTCATTTAAACATTAATTTCTCGGACCACTTTTTCTTTGGTCTTTTGACGTCCGCTTCCGAATCGGGAGTCTTCAGGAGACGCAATACAATGGCCGAAATTTTGGCATGGGAACTGGCCGGTGGCTTTTTGCGAGGGAATTTCCCTTTTACTGGGTCTTCCTTACTGTTAGACGCGCAAGCACCTAAATTGTTTAAAAGTTAGTTATATATTAAAATTCTGAGCTTAATTTTTAAGATATGATAAGTTGATAACCGATGTAAATAAAAAACGTAGACTGCTAAAAATTAGATACATTCCTTTGTAAAAAATGAAGTTAAATTTAGTAGGAGGTATCTAAAACAAGTCAGGTTAAAGGGACAGTCCCACTCTGTGGGCTATGGCAAATAAATCATAAAATTAAGATTATTAATAATAAAAGGGCAGTCTTATGAATTAGTTCACCTACTAATTCAGAAATCACGATGTTTCCAAAACAAGAGGATATGCGCCATTTTTATAATAGTTCCCCACCCAGGCAGAATGGCGCTCCGTCCCACTTTACCTCAAGCATTTTTTTGCAAGAAAGAGGGGAAAAAACAACAAAAGCGTAGAAATTACGGCACTGAAGGGTCACCGATATGCTTTGCAGTTCAATGTATGCGGCTAAATCTATTAATTATTCTTGTTGGTTTAGGCTAGGCTTGGTTAGGTTAGGCTAATAAGGGGGTTAAATAAGGTTTTGCAAATGCAGGTACTTTTAGGTTCGCTTTTCAAGCTTCTAAGCCACGTTTTTAAAGTGGGTCCACTTAAATATGCAAGTACCATTTTTTCTCACTTATATGCTTACCTGGATAGTCACCAGAGTTAGGGTTGGTCTCTTGACCGCTGACATTCGTCATATTCCAGGCATCTTGGTTGTAACTGCTCGCAAGGGCTTTTATTTTGGAAAAATGGTGGTTGCAGATGTGATACACTTCCAGTTTATCTACGTCGAACTTTGACATTTGTAATAACTTTAAAAAATGGCCAAATTATTTTTTTTTAAAAAAAATGGAAAAAACCATAATTCGAAATCTTACAGAATTGGAATTGGAATTGGAATGAAGGCACGTGCATGACGTCATGATAGAATGTGGTCACGTGTTTAGAACGCTGTCTTTTTCATGTTATTAGTGGCAAACATGCACAATTATATGACATCACGTCTAAAAGTAATTAAATGTATTGCTAAATGCATTTAAAAATGCTTTTATAATTTATTTACTTCTCTGATACATGGACTTGGTTAAAAATACAAAATTCAAATAGGCACCATTTTACCAACAGTATGTAGCGTTCTCTATCTGGATGAGTGTTTCAGTGTTTGCTAAAATCCATGTGAAAATGGCGCCTAACTTGTACTTGGCAAATGTCATGATTTCTTATATATGGAAACTTCTGCAATTAATCCCCAATTATTATTGGCACAGCCATTCATATCTAGTAAGTGTGAACAACTTAGATATCACTTGCTACAAAGTAAAACTTTCTTTTTAATTCACTGTTATTTTTTTAAAAAATCAAGCTTTATCTAGAAAAATTCGTATACGTAAAAATGGTTATTTATATTTGTTATATGCTCGTAAATCCATGTTTGTAACTCAAATGAATTGTTTTATGTGGGCCTTTAATTTTATTGGGCGGATGATACGGTCACACGGGGATTGTTTATTGTTTGAAAATCTTTATAAGTCTCTCAAATAACTTTAGATCAAAGTAGATCTATAAACGGATGTTCGTAGAATATAAACTATTTTCAGCTTTCTTGGAAAATTCTTAATAATTTGTCAGTCAATAATGAATCGCATAAGCCTTATGCGATTGTTGATCTTTTGACTTGACAATATTATATAGGAAAGTCGATATAACTACACATAAATCCTCATTCCTGAAAGCTCATATAAATCCTTATTTTGATACATGTACAGCTTAATAAATCAGAATCTGTATTTTGGAAAGTTTATGAGAAAATATTAAGTTAAGGGACCATCTCACCTTGTAACATTCACAATGGCTTCACTTTTTCGCCATGGATCGAGTAGTTATGTTTTGAACTGTACTTGCCATGATAAATGATTTTAAACAATGCTACTCCTAAGATGGCTGCCAACTTTACCACGAAGTAAACGCTGGAGGCATGACTGGCTGGAGGGCGCTGTACTATATCAGCAAAATGGCGCCATTCTATAAAAAACCTATAGTTTAACATTTGGTTTCTTAGCATTTTTTAATGTTAATTGTTAGTTATCCAAAATAAGTTATACATGATGACATTAACCGAGGGTGCACCTTACTCTTAATCGGCGTATTCGAGTAATCATGCAATTTAATTAACTATTTAAATCAAGTTAAATAATTTGAATGATCAACTTGATTAACAACTTAATTTAGTCATTTAACCAAGTTAGCTAATTCCATTAATCAATTTCAATAACCACGTTACCCGGGTAACCATGATAACAAATTTAAATAATCATCTTGATTAAGTGCTTTGTTTGTCTAACCAAGTTTGCTGACTCGATTAATGAACTTGATTAACAATCTTGTTCAATTTTATCATGCTAATCATTGTTAATTGAGTAGGTGACTGACTTATGTATGTTAATCGCATTCATTAATCAAGTTTGATAGCTTAGAAAAATAAGTAAAGTCTAGTTAAGGAAGCTGATTAATCGGGTTAGTTAATTTGATTAAACTTAATTTAAATTTAATTAAGGTCAATTCAGCGAATAAGGCTGTTAATCAAGTTCATTAATCGAAGTAGATGACTTGGTTAAATGACTAAAGCAGTTAAGCAAGTTGATTAATCGAATTTGCTAACCTGATTGGACGAGTAAGGTTGCTAATCACGTTGATTAATTGAGTTAACTGACTTAACAAAATAAGTACTGTTGTTAATTGAGTTAGTATAAGTGAGAGTTAGATGACTTGGTTAAATGAGTGAAGGTAGTTAAGCAAGTTGCATGTTAATCGAATGTGCTAACCTGATTGGTGAGCAGGCTGATTAATTGAGTTAGCTAATTTTTTGACAAAATGAATACTGTTGTTAATTGAGTTAGTATAAGTTAAACGAGTTAGCCGAGTTCGCATTCCTGAAAAGTTAACCACGCAATTAATATTATCATGTATTAATCACAGATTTCAGTTTCATACATTGTATTATAATTCATCCAGTTATTTATTTATTTATTTATTTTACAGGAAACTTCAGAATAATCGTATGACTTATTTGGAAAGTGGACATTTTCTGGAATTAAAATCACTGAAGGAATTGTGAGTATTGTTATGATTTTGTTGCTAATTGGGAAAATATGCTAAAATTTCTACAAATAATAATTCCTTAATTATAATTTGGAGATATGCATGAAAATATCAGCCCATTGAAAGTAGCCATTTTTATCTGTTTTTCCTGTCTGGTACATCATGTTATTCAGTGGCCTCCATGGCATCCATGAAACTTATTTTCTATGCTTATCTCTACAATTATTTGCATTTATTTAAAAATAACTCGTTTTAATGTGAAGTTTTTATTAATCTGTTTAATTTATTTGTTTTAATCAGGAATTTATAAGAATTTTCTTATTTCCAGGCATCTCGAGTATAACAGGCTAACCTCCATACACCCAGAAACATTTAAAGGCCTGAATAATCTGGAAATTTTGTAAGTTTTTAATTTATATTCCTTGACTATAATATAATACAGTGAGGAATTTTTATATTTTAACTTATTTCTAGATTTATGAATTTTAATTGGCTGACTGTCGTTGAACCTGGAACATTCAACCTGCCTAACCTGCACAAATTGTAAGTAACTTTTTTGTTATTATAAATCCAATACTTGTAAATCCTTTGTAAATACTTGTAAATAACCCCTAATTTGGTTACTTCAATTTACACTTAGATCAAGATACATGCACTTCCAATTTATGGGGCTCACTTTTTTGATTGTAATTTCCTAATAATCCTATATATTATTTGGAACTTGTAAATCCAAAGTGAATCACACCATTTTTTTTTAATTACTCCTAATTAGGTTACTTAAATTTACACATAGATCGAGTTATATGCACTTCCAATTGCTGGGAGCCCCAAAATTATATGCACTTCAGGTTACACTTTACTCATTTCATTTGCACTTCAGTCGCCCCCATCTTTTACCCAGTAGAGGTCGCTACATTCTGTCGGTAAAATGGTGCCTACTTGGGCTTTGCATTTTCAACCAAATCCACGTATTCAGGACATTTTTTTATTGATTGGTAGGCTCAAATCCAATTGCAATTTCCATGAATTATATAATTTTTCATGCTCTTCCTCCTACAAGCCACTTCTTTAAAAGGGGGACCTTCCCTTTAACTTGATTAAACCTTGGAATTATGCAACAAATAATTAAAAAAATTAATTTTCCAAATGCATGGAATAATATATCAAAATAAACAAAAAAGATGTTCACCAATGCATTTCATCAAAAATATTTTTCTAAATACATAATGAAATCTTAGAATTCTAGGAATCTTGGAATACCTTAGAATTATGCAACAAATTTTCCCAAATGCTTGGAATAATATTACTGTATACCAAAATGAGAAAAAAGCTGTTTACCCATGCATTTTATCCCAATTTTTTTCTAAATACATTACGTATTATGCATACTATATACATTACTAAGTGCTCTCATAAAACATTTGAAAGGAATTGTATATCACCAGGGGATAAGTTACTTCAATGTGATATTTTCATTTTTTTATAGTATGTGAAATATGTGATATTTAACTATGTTATATGTTTTGATATTGATTTTTATGCCAATATTTATTCAAGCTAACCTTACCCCTTGCCACAACAATCTTGATATATTAAATCTGATGGCATACGTCCACTCTATACTACTTTATACGTGACCAATCAAAATATTGTCTTTTGGTTACACCACTAACCGTCTTCTTCAGGAAATTGAGATAGAAAGTTAAAGGGAAAGTCTCACCTTGTTACATGTTATTTTTAAAATGATCCCAACAAGATATGATAATAGGCATGGAAATTTAAATTATGCTGGACTTACCATAATTTATATGTTTATTTGAAACCAGCCTGATTTTGTAGAAAATGAGTTTCGTAAAAGCAGCGGAGCCATTTTCGCAGATATTAGTAGCGCCACCTATGGTTTAGTCGAGTGGTATACCATGCAATTTAAAGTAAAATATCAATTTGATTAAAATAAATAAAAAATTAATTCTAGGGAAAATCCCAGTTTGTAGCAAGTGATATTTAAATTGTACACATTTACTAGATATGAATGGTTGTGACTATAATCAGGGTGTCTGGCCATCTGGAAGTCATGGAAATCAGTATTGTCTGGAAATGTCAGGGAAATGTCATGGAAATTATATCTGTGTCTGGAAAATCTAACATAAATGGAAAATTAGGCACTATTGGTTGATTTTTAGCCCATTTTGAGTTTTTTTGAGCAAAAAATTCGCCTGCGGCGCCATTGTCTGTATTTTTTGTTACCCTTCAGATTTTCGCCTGCAGGCCATGAAAAATATTTTTGGGTCGGGGAAATAATTGAATTTGTGGGTGCTGCCCAGGGTAGTTGCCAAATATTGCAGTTTTAATTGTGTATGCCAGTAAAAATGAGGTAAAAATCACTTTGGTTTGGTCTGAAAATTTGTCTGGATTTGGCCAGACACCCTGTATAATAATTGCAGCAAAGTTTCCATATTTAAGAAATCACTGTATGTTTTTGTCAAATACACGTTAGGCGCCATTTTTCCATAGATTTTAGCAGACACTGACAGTTGGTGGCGCCCTCTCGGACACGCTTGTCTACGTGTTTCACGAGAGCAGGTGCCTTTTATCCAGTGAAGGGCGCCACATACTGTCAGTAAAATGGCGCCTGTTTGGGCTTTAAATTTGCAACCAAATCCATGTATTCGGGACATTTTATGTAATGATTGGTGGGCTCAAAAACAAATTGCAAATTCCTTGAATTTTATAATTTTTCAAGCTTTTTTTCTTACAACCCACTTCTTTCAAAGTGGGACTTTCCCTTTAGGCCTATACGTTCACGTTAGAGTTAATATGTAATAATTAGATAAATTTAGGGCTAAATTTAACGTGGGTTGGAAGGTTTTCTGTAAATTAAAACACAAATTTTTGCTTCAAAAATTCCCGAACATTATACAAGGTGCACTTTTCAAGTTATTTTCCTCATCGTACTGGTAATGTACCAGTACTTACTTAATTTCAGTTTTAATTATATTAATAATAATGGTTGGCGCCATCACCCCTTCCATTACGATTTTCTTCAAGGAATTAATGGCAATTACTGCCAGTATAAAGCTTCTTTTTTTTTATCCCTCAAATAATCGGCTTAACTTCTGATCTTTTTTGGCAAATTTTCACTTTCACGCAAGGTTTCATGCTGATTGGCATTTGCAATAATTGAATTTCTCTCAAATGAAGAAAAGTATTATATCCATCCTATTTGTAATTAGACACAATCACTCCATTGCTCTTGAGGAAATCGTTTTTATCTATTGCTGGAATCTGTGCTATTATATCCATCCCTTTATGATCAGAATCCATCTAGAATTTCAATCAAATGAAAGACACCATATAAATTGAGAAATGATTTTCCTGGAAACATTTCAAATAAAACGATTATAGGCTGTCTTAATTTTATTAAAGGGAAAGTCCCACTTTGTAACAAGTGATATTTAAAGGGACAGTCTCACTTTGAAACAAGTTGGTTTTAATAA
>JAQIXP010003740.1:0-12551 GCA_034700285.1 Proteroiulus fuscus
ACCCTGTCACTTTTTGTCATCATCAACATTGGACCACCCACCCACCCAAAAAAATGATGTCATTAAAGTATAGCCCCGTACATCGGTCAGAAATTGTAACATTTGCTCATCTCCATCTTAAATAAGTTATTGCGTTGACACGTACGCACCTTATTAAGGTCCATTATGTCGGTAAAATCAACCATGCCATCTTCGCAAAGCTTTACGCGAAGAGCCGGAGGAATCCATGGCACTTGGGGCACCGGCATCTCGTCTAACGACGCATACTCTTCGCTGTTGACGATCGAGAAAAACCCGAGTTATTAAACGCGTATTATTGTTTATAAAACCCGTATTAAACATCGCCAAAAGTGACTTTTTCACCTTTTTAATTCGTTGGAATCGTGGCAAAAATTGCATTCTCGTTTCGTGCAGGCGTTACCATAACGACAGGGCTTGTGCGGCGACGTCCTGGGAGTGCATTTTGCCTCTTTCGGATTTATCAACTGGAGAAATGGACCCTCGTATGAGCACCCTTGCGAGAAATATTTACGAAAGAAATGCTTTTATACCTCGTGTTGCACTTTCCAGAAATTCAAGTCGTAGTTTGCATCCATGCCGCAATTTATAGCAAAAATATCGGGTAGACGTTTCACTTTGCGACTCTGGATCTACGTTAAGAGAAGAGGAATACTTTCAACATTAATTATCGGTTGATATGGTGATACTACGGGAGAAATTGTGACGGATCAAAATTACCGTTGGCTGGTATTTTTCACACTTATCGCACCAAGCTTGAGTGTGCTGTTCCAAGCAGACACATCGCTTTAACACGTCTGAAAATGCGTACTGGATACAGGGTTTTCCCGGTCCTGATTAATTTGGTTAAATATGTGAATTAAGTTTACGGCTGAAATGTGAGACACACCTCGGAAATACTAAGAAATCGAACCTGGTGGCGACATATCTGGATAAACCAGGGAAAATACTAATGTGGTTACATCCTGCTGCTGCACTTGACCGCATCGACATTTATTCTGGTTGTACATTTCGGCGCCAAAGATGCCACTAACGACGGACTGATGCTTGGAATCTAGTTTCCTGGAAATTATAATCGACGAGAGCTACGATTAAATGAGCCAAAATACAAATTCAAATATATCGTTTCATTACCCAATAGCTGCTTCACCCTCCTTAATTTCCCCACCATGTTCGATAGTTTCCTGGGAAAATGTATTTTATTTTAATTAATTTTTCAATAATCGTAATTTCTGTAAGGGATATCATCATTTTGGATTGAATATTTTTACCGCATGAATCTGCTGCAGGATGAATCTGTTCCAACTCTGAACTAAAGAGCTGAGATTGACCTTTTCCAGAGCACTGTCCGAATTCCCCAGGATGAGACCGAGAGCGGAGGCTTCGGGAATGGTTCGAAATGCCCGGAAGAAATTATTCGCCTGTAGTAACAAATATCACAATTTTTTCTTTGTGAAAAAGCCTACCATTTAATTAATTAACCCTAATGTATGATCTCGTTTCTAGGTAACGATTAATTACCTGGCAAGGTACCCCTTTAGAGATATCGAGCATGTGGAAAAAGAAACCAAGTTCACAGGACAAACAAAATTCCTTGTCGCATAGATGACTTTCCAGTGCCGCCCGTAGAGGATCCAGGAAGTAAAGCACCTGAAATCGAAATGAGAATCGGTTGAAGCAAATTAATCATCGTCGATCCGCAAGATGAAGTACAACCTGAAGCATGGAATTGCAGTAAGAGTTGGGTAACGTCGACTCCAAACCGGAGAAACTGCTTCGATTGTAGAAGTTGTAGTCGAACTCGTCGGCGCCCATCCTCGAATATTTCACCTCGATTTTCTGGTACCTTTTCGGCACAACCACGTAGGAATCGTCTTTCCAAGAAACAATTTTTTTTTTAAACTACAATGTGAACATATTTTAATGTGAACTTTTGTTCGCTCACCTCCTTTGGACGAATCGTGAGAAGCCAACCGGTTCCTCGACTTTTTCGCGTGCAACTTGTACGGAACTTGGTTCCTCAAGCGGATCCCAGGATTGGGAGCGTAGCCGATGGACTGAACCATCTTCATCGTGTTCAAAATCGCCTTATCGATGGGTGGGACGCGTCTACCATGAACAATTATTTTAAAAATGGCAAATGCACGCATTTCCTTTTTGGCGATTACCTGTAAACAACTTTGCATAATTCGGGAGGCCAATCGGACAAGAGTTTGCCACTGCCATAGGACATTGGAATGCTGGCCAGTGTTGCGATGGGATCGTTAATATCGATGGGTGGAAGTGCCTCGACCGGTTCGGCAAATTCGGTCGGCTGCGAATATGGATTGAACGTCACTTGATTGCTCGTTGCGAACAGATGAAGACAGCCTTAAAAAATAATTCCTGATAATTTTTTTCTCGCGTAAATTCGCCCCAATAGTCGAGCGTAAAATTCTCACCTCCCGCGTCACCAAATGCCAATGCCTGGCACGAGCTGCTGACGTCGAACGTTGGACACATCGACCCACCCGTATTCACTTGATACAAGCACAGCGATGGATCCGTTAAGGCCCCAGTTTCCACCAACTGGAATTGGCCCGTCTGTCAACATATAACACCGATGAAAAGACTAGTTGCTATCGCAATTCCGAAAATGAAACTGGCGAATCTTTAAACCTGAGAGACGACGGCTAGGCGAGATGTAAAAGCTGGCACGAAACGAAGCAATAGAGGATCCAGCATAAGTTGAATGGGCGCAACGGCCCTCATCACCCTCAAATCGTAAACCATGAGAAATCTGTCCACCGTCAAACTTCCATGCCTGCAAAAAGGTTTAATCCATAACATGCCTTAAAGTCACACTTGGGCCATCCCATTTTTGCCCATTATTGTTTTACGATACCTGTTTGCGAAACCACAAGTGACCAGATGGTTTCCATGCACGTCAAAATCTGAAAGTGTGCCCGTGTGAGCCTCTAACGTGTGTTCCACTTCGAGGGTGTGTGGGTCTCTTAAGGTTACCTACAAAATAAGCCCTAGTCTCTTACTAATATTTTTATCAAATAGATCCGGATTAAATGAAGCGCTATGAAGTTTTCGACAACTCACCTTCCCGCTCGTATCGCCGGTGCAAATAAAACGTGAATGTTGTCGAAGGATGGCGCATCCGGCTTCCCCGATGTCAACCTAATGACGTACGAAGGGAAAAACAACGTTGAATGTGCCAAAAACTATCGCTTTCTTCGGTAAAACATTAAAACGATGCTACCCGCCTGCCTGGTTTCTTCCACCTCCGCCAAATCTAATTCAACGAGTTTGTCTTGGTGTCCACCCATGAGTAAAGTGGTCGGGGAAGTTAGCGACATGCACTGCATTTCTTCTAAGGTGTCCGTGCTGGAATTTTCGTTTTTTGCATTAAAAATAATTGGCGATCCATTTCCTTCAAAAAATATGGTCTTACGCGTGATTGAAAATGCACAGGCCCTGGCGAGATTGGCAACGCAAGCTATTTCTCGTTAGAGCCAGAATCCCCGAATCGATGGTGCAAATCTGCCTGATGTCATTTGTCGAGTGGACTTGAAATGACGTGTATTTCTGCATGTCCAAGCCGTAATAAGACGTGACGTGACCCTGAAATAAGTTAATAAAACGAGACATTTTTGCCATGCTTAATTTAAAAACCCTCTCAGGCGGACATTCTTTAATCCTTCTCGAGAACCAAACGTGTCATATGTTGGAGTGCGCACCCCTTGGTTTCCCATCCACAAAAGCTCCTCTTGAATATCGAAGGACACGGCAGAAACTCCATAACGATCGCCACCGTCGGCCAATAGACTTCTCAATTCCGAGTATTCCGCAGTTTGCATTGGCATCTCTACTGGGTAATCGCCGAGGCTGGCATCGCTGCTAAACGTATCCTGCAGTCGAGTAAAACTATCGGCCGAGTAGTCCATTAGCAAATTCTTAATTAAATTAATGCGGCTACAAATGAATGAACAAAATTCGAGCTTATAAGCTTTAGAAATAGTTTTTATTTCGTTTAATTAGACCAATTATAATACAAGCTATGAATAAAATTGTTTACAATGTTCCATGCGTCCGGCTTGTACCTTTAGTTTGAACGGCTTGGATTAATAGGCTGTAGGTACTAAACAAGGCCTGCATATGGTACAACTGAGAAATTGAAGTATGTGTATTTGCTTATTGGTACATGCATTTTGTGCAGGGAATACAGCTTTAAATCCTACTTAAACTTATAAGGTAATAAAATATACTAAGTTAAATTACAATAATATTGTACCTGTATTTATTCTTCAGTTTATAAACATTCAGAATTTAAAAAAAAGCATATGCAGCAATAATTTGAAGAATTTCTGTTCCAAAATGGAACTAAATGCACGTGCCAATTTCATTTGATTTGCTGGAATATGCTCATGCACTAAAGCCCCATTGTGAAACAAAAACGTCTTCAAGATCATGCACCTTTAAATAAAGTATTAAGACTGAAAATAAGTGTAGAATCTTAATTGCTTCAAGGCTTACAATCTTTGTGATACTCACTTTAAAAATCTAACAGTCAATGAAAGATTTAACTGAAAAATACATCACTCTAAACATTTGCTTTTGAACAGCTGATCAATAAGGAAGCTGCCATGTTGAATGGATTAGCTGTCGACTGCTGACATTATACAGGGTGAGAGGAAATTTAGTTGGCCCTACCATTAAACCTTTTTTAAAATAAATTTTATAACTATATGTTTAAAGTAATCGTCACTTTATGAAAATTAAGTATTATATCAATTTCACTGACTTTAAGAAATATTGATTGATTTATTTTTACACTCAACTTTAATGAATACCGGTAATGTGAAATTGCCACAAAATTTTGATAAGTTCTCGTATACAGGGGTGCGCAAAAAATGAATGGACAATTTAGGTATCCTTGATGTTAGATTATTAAAGAAATAATTTCAAACATCGAAAAATCTAACTGAACTACACATGAATTACAATATAATATAATCTTCCATACTAAAAGCTTGTTAAAATTAATTTTAAACAATTACAACGCATTCTTCAGTGAATTAAACAAGAATGCGTAGTAAAACATATGAGACCAAACTTCCAAGGAATTTCTTGTTTAACCGAGAAACTTCTTAAAAAGTTATCAATAATAATTACATACATGCCATTAATTGTGTCATGTATGAACATTATAATTACCGTACAATATAAAAAAAAAATCACATGTCAACAATAAGCCTAATTGTAATTTTAAAAAACCGAACGCGCGCGCATTTGACCCCATTCCATTTCGAATGTTCGTAATTTGTATTCTTTTTCGGATACTAATTCGGCGATACGTACATTTTAGTTTTTAAAATTGAATGACATTCAAAAATATGCCCATATCAAAAATGAATGTTAATTTTTGATTTGTGTACCATGTTTAGCGGCTGATTTCTTTATCCGTTTTCACGTCTCGAGAATCCCCGTGTGATTGCGGTGTTGTCGGAAACTTGAAGATGAGACTGAAGGAAAGTCCAGGGGGCACCATTTATGCTACTCGACCACCGTACCACAGCAATTTTAATACGCGCATTGTTATAAAAGAAAAAGTAAATACACAAAAAAAAATAATCGGTAAGTGAAGTTTTTTCGCTGGCGTTATTTACCTAATCCGACAGCGAATGTAATGTACATTGTAGGTCAATTTATAGTCGAAAAATGTTACGCGATGTACGTTCGCATTTTTACGATATTTTTGTAAATAAAACGGCGGTGGCGCATACCGAAATTAGCCGAAGGTGAGATTTGCCAATGTGACGTCACCCCGTTCACTTTTTCGTGTGACAACAAATGCTACTTTGCACTTTTTAGGGGATTGCCTGTGTTTTGTGCATCTGCTGCCACGTAAGACAATTTCGGGCCTTTTAACAATCGCTCTGGATTATACTAAGCGCGATCGAATTACCGCGATCATGGGCTTATAACCCGAGGATTTTTGTGCGGATTTGGTGTGACAAAATTAGTGTGAATTCCTTCCTCTCGCCTCGTCAAGCATGTTCCATTCTGGCGGGTCTACGCCATCTTGGAGCACCTCGCTTGGCCCCCTTGCTCCACTCTGCTGTAGTCCAGCCAGCTCAAGCCCCCACAGCAAAGGTAAATGGACCTCCATCTTAAACACATTTAGTAAAATAAATAAATTACACAGCTACAAATAAATCCGGTCGTGCCTGTCATGTATCCCCGTCGCAAAATTACGGCCGAAATCCTCCCTCCACTTTCACCTTTTGGGTCCCCCACTTTGATCTATCGTGTATGACGGTCATTTTTCCTGGTTCTATATCAATAAAGCACTTTTTAATTAAAATGGACGCCCCACAATAAGTAGATGTTATTAATCAACAGACACTCGATCAACAGTTTATTATTGCATTGAGTGGCAGGCCCAAGAATGGATTTTTAAGTTGTGTGAAAATTAGGCCTATGTTGAAATCAGAACTACGCTGACCAGTACTTGAATAATTCTTGATCAGAATTCAATGGGATTGGATTGTAAAATGGGTGATTAAAATGTGTTAAAAGGGCGAATTCCCGCCGATCCATTGGCTCTTGACTTGAAATATTTGCATGGCGTAAATAACAGTTTTGCAAGTCCAAATATGGTTCTGGAAATAAGCATTCCCGTCGTGGAAATGACAATATGGATAAAAATGTATTTTATTAGATCGTAATGTGCTGACCTAGTTTGCAATTATTTTTATCGAAATATTTTCCAACTCATTGTCGTCCGATGAAAAGTAGGCACGAAAATAAGCGTTCGAGAAAAGTTGATGAAAATATCGGGGAAATATTTTTTTTGTGGTGAACAATTTTGAGGTGCAAATTTGCTTATCCCAGTTTGCACGAACGTGTTTGAAATCATTTTTCCCCCGACAATTAATTTCTCGGCTAGTTTTTTTTTCCCCTCCCGTTTTGCTATTCAGGCATTTCGCTTTTTGCATTCCAACGTAGAAAGCAAAAATGGCTGCATTTCATGTGTTATTTGCATGGCTCGCCTTAATAATGGGTCGTCTTCTCTATATGGGGTCTGGCCCAACTTCCAACTCTCCTCCTCAATCTCTCTCTCTCTCTCTTCTGGACCGAAAAACCTATTTTAAAATGCATTTTAAAATGCTTTTCAATTGACGATCGGATTGATTTCGGTTTCAAGCCCGAAATGAAATGACTAAAAAAAAAATAGCGATTTATCCCCAACTGAGACGTGAACCGTAATAATTGACAAATGTTGAGGGAATATGGCTCCTGTTATTATGGCGGAAACGTATTGATTTTTTTTTCGCACTGTTAATAATTAACTGGTAAATAGGAGCATGATGAGTGTTGGGGGGGGGATTAATGGGGAAGGTGGGAGCTTGAGGGATAAATAATTATAATTATGAAATGCATTTTATTTATTTAAGACTGTGGATCAATCAGTGTTTTCAATTTGCGACATTTTTTTTAAGTGTTCGAACAAAATGGCTCTTCGAATGCCATATCATATTGGCTGCATGTTAATATGCTTAAATTCTAGTGTTTATAGGCTTAGGCCTAAAGCAGTAGGCCTATTACTTGGCAACTGAGCTTGTAATACGTCATTGTACAAAATGTTTTGCAGTGCATGTGTGCATTATTTGATACACGTGAAATCGGTTATCTTTATTATTTATTATTAGGCCTATTTGGGATGTGGGACAGGTCTTGAATTTAATGGCTTAGATTCCCTTGAGTTCCGAAAGGGTTAAGCGTTTTGCATTATTTTTTTTTCCAAGGCTTCTATATAACCGAAATGGTTTTTTAATCGGCTGATATACAGCCACTTGTTCGGCTGTTGGCTAATGCCATCAGCCGCTCGTGCGTGGTCCCGGGTCTGGCAATGGGATTTGATCTGTAAAATTGAAGGACTGTGGGTTCGATCCCCCTGTGAGTCCTAATTTTTTTTTTATTTTTTCGTAACATCGTTTCTAATTTTAAAAATTTTATTTGGTATTTTTCCCCTACCGGGCTACGAGGTTTTAGCTCTTTATTGCCCTTGTTGGGAGGTGGGAGGGTACGTTTTTATATAAGTGAGTGTTAAACGCTTTACAGAGTGAGTCAAAAATCTTAAACACTGGATAATATTATAGTCTTGTGACAAACCCGTACAGACTGGGGGGGGGGGGAAATCCTATTGGTAGGCCTATTCTTCCTAGCGTTCTCCCCCTTGAACCCCCCGGTATTTCCCGACATTTTGACTCACCCTGTACATGTAACGTTGTAAAGATTATTGTCCTTTTTGAGGACAATTGCTTAATTCAGAAGTGGAGAATGAGCCAATTTGTCAAAATTGAGTTACAGAAATTAATTTAGGCCATAATTGTTAAAGTTACGGAAGTGAAGAGTAGCGAATATCCAACAAGGTATCATTCCTAACAGTTACAAGTAGTGCAGGGTACCATTCCGATTCGTTACTTTTATTTTTTTTAAATTTCTCGAGACCTGGATTTTTATTAAAATACAAGTAGGCCTAGCTAACTGCATTCACTTTTTTTCAATAGGCAAACTAATGGATATGGGCACATGCGCTATACGGTATACTTCACACTTAATTTATTTCGCTTCCCTGCAAACTTAATCTAGGTCAAACTAGCGAATGTGCATATTTATAAGCCTTTGATTTCTCAAATGACTTATTCGCTAATTCTGAATTAAGCCATCGACATGTACTGGTTCAATCAGAGTTAATGGTGCATTGTGCCATAATAATGTGCTGAATATCCAAAGAATTGTAGAGCAGTCCCAAAATTTTGTAGTTTGGTACAATGAAAGGTTGAATGGCCGCGGAATTATTTAACCTCCAAAGCGTCGCTGGACACGGCCGTAGTCACCTCGCACCTACACCGGTAGCATGTTATGGTCTGAGACTGTCCGGCTGGCTTAATCCGCGATAATCCCTTCGCTACTGTTAATCTCGTCGAAGAGTTTCCCCATTCTCATTGCTGGTAGGCCTATGAGTAGGCCTATATATATGAGAAAACAGCTGTTTCCGCCCTGGCACGATTAATGAATGCAATATGCGGAGAGATCAGGGAGGTGCTGCCCTCGTTCGGCACGCCTTTATTCGATGTAGACACCTGAATCAGTAGAATAGATATTTGGGGAGCGACAGTTGAACATAATTATGTGTAGCTGTTGTGATGAGGCTTTATTATGCTAATGGCGACAGACGATAGCAAACTATACTGCAGCATTCTTGCCGAAATGATCCGAAAGTCATTTGGATGAAATTTCACGCAAACGAAACAGGATTTCTCAAAATGAATCTAGGTCTATATATTATAGGGCATGCACTTGGCTTCTCTCTAGCCGGAGTCAAAATCCTGGAGAGGAACTCAAGAGCATTTTAACATTGTTTTGAGATTTAAAGGATTATCTAAAGAAAATCTGAAATCTGCCGCATTCTACTTGAAATACTCTTCCCATCATGCAGCTGTTTTAAACATCTGTAGGGTTTGGATAGCTCATAAATTACGTTTGCAGTTAGGTGGGAGGGTCATAGTGGCAAAAGTTGACCAACGTACATGCAATGGAAATTTCTATGACTTTCCTATGATTTTTCATGCTCACCTTCCTGCAACCACCTTCTTTCAGAGTGGGACTATCCCTTTAAAATAATTTTCCACATAGTCTCACAAACTTGAGTGAAGTGAGATTTAAATTCTTGATTTACTTTTAAAGTATATGACAGGCTGGGAATGAATTTTACATTAGACTGCTTCATGATTTAATCATGTATTTTACTGTATTAATAACGTTTGTTTTGTTCAATGCAGATATTTAGTCAGAATGGCTCTTATACACATGCACTTATAATATTGTTTCAATATAATGTAATTGCCAATAACGCTAAAATTCATAATAAAAATTTGACCTTTACGTCCGTTGCGAGTGACCTCCCAAATCGTCCGTTCAATCAGTTAATGTCGTTAACACAGATATTTTTGTGACTGGCCATGTGAATGGGAAATATCCTTTAATATATCTATTAAAAAAAATGTGTATACACGATTTACCTCTATGTCATTATTACGTCTAGGTGTAAAGTGGATGTCATAAATGGAAAGTGGCATTAATGCTTATGTTTGGGGTGGAAGACATTTTTTGTTGGCAAACTTTTTAACAAACCATTTATGGAAATTGATAAATACGCTATAATACAAGCTTATACCAAGCATGCATGAATAAAAGAGATTAGTTAAGGATAAAAGACCATTGCAGAATGAACTGCAAAGTGCAATACTAAAGATCACACCATATAGTCTTTATATTGAAAATGTTGCTTAATGTATTAATTTTGCTATGAGGTGCACTCCATGGTTTGTTCTGAGTGGGATTCCTTTAGTTGTTGTGGACTATGGGAATCCACATTACTGGTCAACACGTTTCTGTGGAATGAGTACATTTAAATCATTAACTTGGAATAAAGCAAACCAACGAATGAGATTTGTTCAAAGAATATTTATAGGAATTGCCCATCAATAGTTTAAGAAACATGCATTATTGGTGAGGCCCCTTCTGAATACCATGCATGCTGTGCTCCCTATAGTTTGGAATCCATACATGTATACTACATAACTCTCGACATGTATACAGTCCATTGAAATGATACATGCAGCATATGGAGCAGCTAGATTTGTTAAAGGTAATTACCAAAGGACCGATAGTGTGACTGAGATGCTACATTCTCTAAATTGGGAATCATCGCGATCTCGAAGGGAAGATTTAAGCATGCATGGGTTTGTTTGAAAGGTTTAATTTGCCATGTAATTTAAATTAAGTTTCAGATATCTTTCAAGCCAAATGAGGTATATAGACATGCATGTTCACTTCAAT
Organism: Proteroiulus fuscus; assembly: GCA_034700285.1. NCBI lineage: Eukaryota > Metazoa > Arthropoda > Diplopoda > Julida > Blaniulidae > Proteroiulus > Proteroiulus fuscus. The sequence goes on from JAQIXP010003740.1 coordinate 10,918, forward strand.
CCTCTATAGGAAATTCGTGCTAGAACGGATCTTGCTTATTTTTGTCCTTTTTCTTACGTTCTATAAGACAATGGAATAGTCTTCCTAATAAATTAATATTAGTCAAAAATTGTTAGGAATTATTTTTAACGATGATGTTTAAGTCACAACTGTTTGACGCGGGACTATATCCTCCAGATTGTGGGATAACCCCAATGTGGGCCTGTATACCAATGACATCATGATATGGCAAGGACAGATAGCCTACAGGGGGGGGAGGCAATTGCCCCTTCCCCCTATAGCCAGCAAAAATAGCCGCCCAGTATCTAGAGAAAATTGCATTCCCCAAAAGCTGTAACATGTGATTGCTCCCCCCCACCCCTTAGCAGAATCCTGTATCCGCCCCTGTGATTTGCTGATCGTAGGGTATAGGCCTACTGAGTTGAATTGGAATTGAATTGAACTGATTTAGCATTGGCGTAAAGGAGGGAAAGGGGTTAGAAATCCCCCATTGGAGTTCTAGGAAACGGCCGTCCCTCGTAAAGTTGTGTCTGAACCCCCCCTCCCCCTTCCTTTGGTAAATTTTAGTTTTGCTACATGTAGTGTGATTTAGGATCATTTGTAATTTTTTTATTCAGTAATATATTCTGTGCTGATGGGGGATATTATGGAAAGCCCCCGTTGTTTAAATTCCACTTATTAATATGCAGCCTGTGTATCAGGGTACACTTTTGCATTGCTTTTGTATACGAAATTGAGTCTATTGAATGGGATCTTGTTGAATCGGAGGCAAAAGCCCTATTATAACAGTCACATACAAAATGCATGTCTTTAAATTGAAATATCTTACAATTGTTGAACGGCCCACCTTTGAGGACAAGTTCTTTTGTGACCCCATTACGTGGGACCGCATGTCTGGGTCAGCCGTAAACCTTACATTTATAAAGATTTTCCTATTTTTTAAAATAAGTCAACTATCGATTACATTGGCCATGATGTCTTTGAAATCAGCCCTTGACATTTTCTGTAGTGGACCGGATAGGACCTAATGTGAATAGTATATATACCGGTACACATCTTCAATACATAATATGCTGGATGTTTCTATGCATACATAGTTGTTTTATTTGAAGGGGGGGGGGAGGTTGGTCACAATGCACGACTTAAGTAAGATAACTCTGAAATGTCGAGAAATTTCCATAATTAATTTGAAATGGCTAGGTCTTGATGCTGTTATTTCCATTATAAAGGAATCAAATCTAATTCGAAAGGTTTTGTTAGATATTGCGATGATTTAATTGGTGGTATTTTTTGTCTAAATTCATTTCTGAAAGTAGGCTGTATGACAAAATTTCACGAGAACAAACGATATAAGACTATCTTTTGATGTATGTTTTGATAGTGACACTCATCAGCAAGCATACCATCTGATGGCTAATGGCTTGTAGCTGGGCTGGTAATACCCTATAGCATGAATCTTTAATTTTCAAATAATTTTCAGCTGACAATTTACTGATCTCATACCGAGATTCAGCTAAATCTATAGGCTACTGACACAGCCTACTAAGATTTTTTTTAAATTTTATGCATAATAAGGCCTGGCAAGTTGAGATTTTTGGTGTTATCGCTTGAGTTTCCAGTTTCTTCCGCAAAAA
>JAQIXP010003741.1:0-12550 GCA_034700285.1 Proteroiulus fuscus
TGTCTCAAGTATGGGGGGGGGGGCAGTCGCCCCCTCTGCCCCCCCCCGGTTCCTGAGTGCCTGGACTCTCCTAAGGGTTTAATGCATGTAACTTTTTTTTCTGAAATCATGATTTAAATCAGTAAAGCAAAAAATCTTGCGTGTTGTGATATTTTGTTTAAACTTTGGGGTTAAAAGGAAAGTCCCACTTTATACTAAATGATATATTTAAATTGTACACACTTACTAGATAGGAATGGCTATGACAATAATAATTGTAGCAGTTTCCATGTTGAAGAAATCATGACTTTTGCCAAATAAATTTTAGGCGCCCTCTAGGACATGCATGTTTACTTGTTTCATGAGAGCTGATGCCTTTTATCCAGTAGAGGACGCTACACACAGTCAGTAAAATGATGTCTGTTTAAGCTTTATATTTTCATCCGAATCCAGGTATTCAGGACATTCTATATATTGATTGGTGGGCTCAAATCAAATTCAATTTCCATGCTCTTCCTCCTACAACCCACTTCTTTCAAAGTGGGACTTTCCCTTTAAATTAAAGAAGAAAAAAAATCTAGTTTGGGAATTTTCACTGGCACTGTAAATTTATGCATTATTTTGGACTTTGTAAAACAAGCAAGGCAAATTTATAGAAAAAAATGACACCGAATACTATTCATTTTTCTAGTGCTTTTGTAAATAATTGAAGTTTCCATTCTATTTATTTCAATTTCAACATTTGCACCCCCTTAGTGGGCATCCATTATTCCCATACTGCAATTTTCGGGTCATTTTCCCCTCGGGTTTATAGGAAAGCGTGGGTATTTTGGGATGTCGCTATATTAAGCCAATAGAAAAATCCATTGTAGTGGCTATTTCTTGCATGAAACGTGACAGTGGACAACTGGAAATCTCCGGTGCTCATGACACGATTGACCTAACCTCTGACCCAGCTCAACTTGAATAGCTGCACTCTAGCCCAGCCAGAGTCAGAACCACTGTGGTCATTCCTTCCCACGGTCTTGCACACAGCAGTCAATGTCAGCGTTGCTTTGGTCATCAGTATTTACGAGGACATTGTCCATTCTGTTAAGGGGCATTAGCCTCGAGTTTCTTGTGACCAGGGGCTGCCTTTTAAGTCAGAAGAGAAAAAACAGAATGCGTCTTATTGTGAATTTCTTTTTTACACTTGGTCATGTTTTGCTTTGAAAAATGGATTAAATGGATCTTACCTGGAAATATCAAATAACCTTGGTCAAGGTCACAGGAATTGTGATGAATAAAAGGTCATTTTCTTGGTAGTAATGTTGCACTTGCGCCATCTAGGAACTAGAATTTCATCTTAACTCAAAAACCCTATTCATATTGCATGTATTGTCCTGGTACTGTATAGTTTAATGATAGGTAACTAGTTTCCCCACCCTAATTTAAATTTTTGACAGAGTGGTTAATATTTTAAAGGGAAAGTCCCACTATGGAAGAAGGTGGTTGTAGGAAGAATAGCATGAAGAATCAGGAAAAGGCATAGAAATTGCAATTTGATTTGAATCCACCAATGAATAAATAAAATGTCCTGAATACATGGATTTGGTTGAAAATGCAAAGCCCAAATAAGCGCCATTTTACTGACAGTATATAGCGCCCTCTACTGGAAAAAATGCATCAACTCTCATGGAACACATACACATGCATATCCTAGAGGGCGTCACCAACTTTAATGTCTGCTGAAATTATGGGAAAATGTCATCTAACGTGTATGTAACAAACGTCGTGAATTTTTCAATATAAAAACTTTGCTGCACTAATAAGTGTGTACAATTTAAATATTACTTGCTAATCTGAGAGATTTTCATGAAAATCACAAATCTGAGAGGTTTTCATGAAAATCACAGGTGCTATATGTTTCCCTATATGCTTGTATGCCTTTGCTGCACTATATTAGGAAGTTATTTTATATGCAATGTAAGTTTCATAAGGATTTAATGCTTCACAAAATGAAAGTTGAGGTTAATTTCCCCTTTTTTGAAAAGTTAACTCACAATGAGAGATCTATACATAACCATACAGGAAAGCTACATCCACTTGAGATACAGTGAAAATTTGCTATAGTTTTGTTTTCTATGAAATTAGTATCCATTTATTTGATAATTTCCCCAAATTTTGGATGAGTTATCAGTAAATGTAATTATCCATAAAATTATAGAAGTAAAAACATTAATTCTCGTATTGTGTAAAGTTTCACTTTTCCTAAAAAGGCAGCAAAGAATTATGGTATGAGGCATGCAATCAAGTATATTACTCATATCTTATCCCTGTTTTGTTTAAATTTTCAAAATAATATACTTAGCTGATTAGCTCATTTTCATTTTTAATTATTCCAAAATGAAAACGTAAGCAACATGGTAATGCTATAATTTGTTTATCAAGCTTAAAATGGCTTTCTCTGAAATCATTGTCCAATTGAGTCTCATTAACCCTTCCCTTACCTTTTATTGCAATTTCTTTGTGTCCAGCTATAACTTTTTATCTCTTAAAATGTTACACTGTGGTCCACTTTGGGTCATCATGGGAGGTCTATACTACCGCTATGGGATGCATGCATGTCATGAATTTTGTGCAGTCTAAAATTATGGATATCTTTCCTTATGCAGGTCCATGTTAGATATTTTTATGTAACAATATTTCTCCATTTCTCTCTCTTTCTCTAGCTTTTTTCTCTCAGTGGACACTTTGATTTATTCTAAGTGACAGTCTCATCTAAAATACAATAATGCAAGGTCAGTCATTGCAGTAGTTGTGGTTCATTTTCTTCCACATAGCCATTGTTTATTTCTTTTATCCTCAAAATTGCAAATGGCTTCATATAAAACCAAAATGGCCAGATCAAATGAGGAAAAAAAATAACAAAATGAGTTGGTGCGGAAAGACATTTGCGCATGCCTAGATGCCAAAATTGCATCAAGAATCCACCCCTAAAACTTTGGCCCATATCTGCTTATACCACCCATCTCTCTCTCTCCATCAAGCTGGAATAAAATATTAGTGGCCATGCACCAATCGAAATTGCTTTGTCCACTGGAATTGCTTGGCAAAATATTATGGGGATATTTTTAAAACTTTTTTCACGCACACATTCACCTCCCAACACTAACCACCAACTGGATATTTGCCTTAATGTGACTTTTTTCTTTCTTTTAAAATCCCCCCAGTGTTACTTAGGGGATGCTTGGATGGACTATTACATGCTTATGGCGTGACCATTCATCAGGGGCCATTTTCAACTAATGGAACATTGACTCAAAAATTGCCAAAAAGAGACAATGTTGTGTATTCACATGCATTGCCATGCCAAAGTCATTATGCCTTCTTCGATTTTCTGTCTTATTTTCTCCTTTTTTCTTATTCTTTACTGGTTATTGGACTTGCTTTAAGATTGCTTGCCTCCTTTTCAAATGGACTTCAATATTTCAGTAAACTGGTCGATTTTGCAATTGGTGGAAATTCTGATTAACATATTCTGCCATCATGAATTTCCATTTCATTTGAATATATATATTCTTTTGAAAAGGCCTTTTTTCCGTTTGGACTGCTTGTATACCTTAGGAGGTTTCAATCAGGCTTCTTGAAGCGTGGTTTGCAAATGGCAGGACTTGAAGCAATCTTAATTTTTTTGTGAAAATACTTGCACCTTGGAAGCCATGACACACACACTAGAAACTTGCCAAGATGATGTGTCCTGCTGTAGGCCTATTATTAAAGAAATAAGGAAAATGAAAAATACATGCTTTCATTGATTTATGTTTCAAGCATTGAGATAATTTCAATTAAATAATTCAAATGAATTAATTTAAGGTATTTTAAATACGGTAGTTTTAATTTGTTAAACTACTTTGATTTTTGCCTGTAAGCTAAGTTATTATCCAGACCACATTTAAATAATTTAAAAAATGATTCAAATTTTAATTCTGATTGCTGAAATGCTCTTCCATGCATGCTAATGTTTGTCATAGATGGTTAACAAATGCATGTGAATTTTGCTTAAATAAACTATAACCAAAGTGTTGGGTTTTCACATGAGTAATTTCAAAAGTAATTTGAACAACTTTGATATGTAAATATAATATAATCTCAATATGGATAATGGATAATCATGTTCATAAGTAACTAATCAAAATCAGGTTCTCTTACAATCCACTTATTACTTAAATGCGACATGATGTCTAGCAGACAATTCATATTTCCAGTACTTTATGATCCATCCACTAAAGGAAAAGCCCATGTGACGTCACATTTGCAATAAAACTAGCAATGAGTCCTTTATCAGCAAGTACACCATAAAATGCTGATCTAAAAGTCCCAAATTTTCTTCTCAGTTGACTTTAAACAGGGCATAGCGTGCTGCTGCTATATGGCTTAATGAACCAGGACTTCATGGTCTTGAAATTTAAAAATTTTAAAAAATAAATAAGATTCAAATTAATATATGTGTCTGGTGGAACTAGGCCTCGTAGATTATCACACAATTTTCTTGCCACATAAAGCATTAGTCTGTGGAAATTGCATTATTTTGAATTTTGGCAAGTAGCCCTCTTTTCATGTTCTTTTGGGTTTTATTTGATATTAAACCTTAATAAGCGACGTTATGAGAAACTCCATTAACTTTTTAGAAAGTTGTACGTAAAATGGTAATAAAGTTAAAATGATGTTGTTAGGGTATGCATAAAGGAAAACTGTTTTATTTGTTTGCAATGGGGCCATGGTTTAGTTTTAAGAGTGAGATAAACACCGACTGGTTTGTAATAAACAAAAATTGTACATTCTCGCAATTTTTTTTTCTCTTAATTCAAATCTAGAAATGAAGTAAGGTTTATTAGTGTAAATGCTTATCCTTATATAAATGTTGAACGTATCCTATTTTGAAAACAAGGTTTTATGTATGCAATATTTAAAGAAACTCATTTTAAAGCCATAATAACGGTTCCCCCATGACTGCAACGTGGGCTTTTTCCTTAATTTTTGTTCATTTGGAAAACGTTTTCACGTTATTTTGAATGCAGGCATTTTTAATGCATGCACTTTCAGTGTGATGGGTTTGCCAATAATTCGGCATTAATTCAGTTGTTCTCTAACATCGATAAAAATGTCATGAAATGGTCATGATGCGGCTGAATTTACAAGTTCAGCTGTGAAAAAACATGTGTAAAAATTAAAATTAGTGTATTTCATCAGATATCAGATCTGCAATTTTTGGTTGTTTGTGGTAACAGGCAGATCTGAAACTCTCGATATATTCTGAATCGATTTGATCTTTGACACAGATACTAATGAAATTGATCTGATCTGGTCTATCATTTGGCTGTTGCGCAATAATTCTGTCATACAAGATGGCTGCCTGATGTGCTCCACAAGAGATAGCAAAGAAATATTGCTTTGTTTGTGCAATGCAGTTACTCTGGTTGTTGTTCCTTTTGTTCTGGTTTTTGCACAAACTGAAGTTGCCTGTTGTGCAATATTGAAGCTGAATTTAGCCAGTGGATCATTTGCACAATAGTTGATGCCCCAAATTAATTTTGTAGTTCTTGCACAAATATATTCAGACTTCTGTTTTGATGCTTGCACCAACAGGTATTTGTTGTGCAATTGCATCGTGTACGTAATACTTGCAAATGTCTGTTGCGCAACAATTTAGACGTTGAAGTTGGCTTCTACATGGATTTATATCACTACAGGTATCAACAAATTGTTTGCTAGTGTTTGTACAATTACATTTAGACTATTTTGTTTCGATGCTTGCACAAGCATATATCAATTTGTTTGCATGTGCAATTGCATCTTGTAATACTTGCAAATGTGTCTGTTACACAACAGTTTAGATGTTTAAAGTTGGCTGCTAGATTTCTATCACTGCAGGTATCAAGAAATTGTTTGCTTGTGTTTGCAAAACTACATCCAAACTATTCATTTTTGATGCTTGTATAAGTCGTAAGTGTAATTTGTCTGTTGCACGACAATCTAGAAGTTCAAGTTGGCTGTGGGATTTGTACCAATGCAGTGCAGGTATCAAAAAAATTATGTTTGTGTTTGCACAACTACATCCAAACTATTGTGTTTTGATGCTTGCGCAAGCAGGGGGAGTCTTGATTGATAATATGCAACCACATATTGACCATCAAACTTTTTGTGCAAAATGATTGACCATGCTTTTACTTGCATACAACAAAGATAGGTTTATAAATGCCGCTTTTGAGAATTTTCAATAATTATATTGAATTGCATGGCTTGTTATATGCTATTACAGTTTTTCGCCCACTTTTTAAGGGCAAAATTGGGTTACCAAAATTAACCATAATCCACCCTTTTGATTATGTATTTAACAAGCTGAAAATGTTCACTTTTCAAAAATTGTAAAAGCTAAAATTGTTTTTATTCTCATGCTTCCTAAATACAAGAAAAAACCCAAGACAATCACAAAAGTATTTGCTTCTGTTGATAGCACGTAATTTGAGCTTATTTTTGTAAGTGTTCATATTATAACCGAGGGAAACAACGACATCATGCCCGAATCATGGCGCAAGCATGCATATTGTGTTGGTGTATTTTCTAAAAACTAGTGCATTTACCGAAAAAAAAATATAGGCTGGCAAATTTAAGGTGGTGCACGTTTGCAACAATGCATCGTGGTCAGTTATTAAAGTAAGACGTTTTTTGGGGAGGATTTTTTGGTCGCCATTATGTCGCCACTGTCGGCTCTATCCAAATTACGGGATTGAGAATTAATTATAGAGGCTTGTTTGCCGAGAAACTCTACCAAATCGAACATGATTGTGCAAGTCGTGAACACATTCCTCTAAAATTAAAGCAAACAATGACAAGAAATTACCTCTCCACCCTGGAGTGTAATTAAGAATGGCGACCTTATGCCGGCCATAGACTTAGCTAATAGTTGGGGGTAAAGAAATGGGAACTGCCTTCCTCGGGCCTCATATACGGTGGGAAAAACTAGCATTTTAAATACACCTTGATACCGTGTAATAATAATGTATATCGTGAAGAAAATGCCAGAAATTTGTACTTGTGTATAACCCTACTTTGTTTTCTAATTTCAGCGCCCCTGGTGTAAGCGGTTTTGCATGATAGAAGGCGGAAGGATGGAGCGCCGCCAAAACACAAGATGGCCGTCTTTCGTGCTCTAAACTTCACCCTATTTGGAGTCATCTGTTGTTTAAGGTAAGCTGATACTATTTACTATCTAATTATTCACTTAAAACTAGACAACTAGTTAACTGGTAACTAGTTAACTGCTGATGTATTTTACCCAGTTCAAACTTGATTGACTTTTAGATTAGCTTCAGAATACATGTAGTTTTAATTGCATCAGATCATTTGATTTTATAGTTTAAATCTTTGATTTAAGCATTTATGGGAAGGGAAATTCCTGACTGGCTTATTAATAATTATAATGACAAATTGCACTGGATTTAAACAGGAAACCTCAAAAAATATCAATACAGTCATGTTTTAATGTTACAAGTGCATAACGAATAATAATAAGATATATATTGGCAGGTATTTTAATAGATAAATAAAGGGTTGTGTTATTTTTGTTTACATACACTGAATGGTAAATGAAAAAAAAAACAGTTAACAATTAAGGTTACTTATAACCAACAAATATTCCTTGGATTTTTGCCTGCATGGTAATAGTTTTCTTACCATGAGATAAAGCATTATTTACTTATATGGTACCGTATGTAGTTATTCTGATAAACTGACAAACCTTATAGTTTTCTCAGATAAATTTAAATACTTTTTAGTTTGAAAGCTATGTTACTTATATAGGCTGTGCCTCCTGGGAGAATTGTTTATCCTTCCAATATATTTTTAAACTTGACCTAAGGAGGGCGTTATTTGTTACCACTACCCTGCCACCTGCAGTAAAACTAACCCTTGGTTTTGCTGTATTGGAATTTTAACCAAAAGGCTTTAACCACGCCATATTGCGCCACCTGGAGGCAATTTTTCTCGCCATCGTAATTCGTTCTTACAAATTTCACAAGGGACACTACTGCCCTGCCACCTAGTGACATATTGGATAAGTTACAGCTGTATAAATGTCTGATAAATTGGGCAAAACTTAGGTTTTGATTCCCAATATGGCTGACGCCCAATCTTGAAAGTTAATTCGTTTGAAGTAATTAATTGTCCAGTTTGTAGGTTCGTGAAAGTTCTATTAATATTAAAAGTGGGAACTTAAGACAAGGATGAACAACTGGCTAACGTGATTTATAGTCTAGGAAGGATTTCCTCATTAAGAGCGGAGATAATTAAGCAAATTTTAGAATTGCATTGTGTCAATGGACGAAGGCAAGGTCGAAAACATGTGGGAAGCATAAGACAAACTGATGTCATGGGGATGAAATCTAGTAGGGTTTGGGTGGCAACATTATTAATTAATTAATCCCTTCCTTAATTTTAATTCGGTCCACTCGTAATTGGGCAGCCATTAGGAGGGTCTTAATAGAGGGCACCGCCTGTTATATATGTTTCACATTCGATAGTACATTACATAATCACAAATTTAAAGGCAATTTAAACATCTTATAATCCAACTTATTGTTTCCCATTTAAAAATGCCACACCCCTTATCTATTGCCATGCGCGTCATTTTGCTCATTGGGCATTAGCCAAATTTAGGCAAATTTGGCTAAAGAATCAGGCAAAAATCATGAGAATCAAGACAGCTTACTTTAATGCAGAAATCGTAATTAACGTAAAATTAAAAATAACACAGGCCTAGTATATTGTTTAAAAATTCGGGCAATAAATATACCTTTCGAAAAGTACACCCATAATGCACCATTTAATAAACAAAAACATTTGCTCATTAAGTTAAGTTAAAACCACCAATGAAAAACCAATGATGAATACATAATAGTATTCACCATAGGTTGCATCAAAAGTGTGATAAACAACATAGGCCGCCTTTTAAAGGGAAAGTCCCACTTTGAAAGAAGGTGTTTGTAGGAAGAAAAGCATGAAAAATTAGGAAAGGCATGGAAATTGCGATTTGATTTGAGCCCACCAATCAATAAATAAAATTTCCTGAATACATGCATGGATTTTGTTGAAAATGCAAAGCCCAAATAGGCGCCATTTTACTGACAGTGTGTAGCGCCCTCTACTGAATAAAAGGCATCAGTTTCTGCTGAAATTTACGGAAGAATGGCACCTAACATGTATTTAACAAAAGTCGTGATTTCTTCAATATGGAAACTCTGCTGCACTTATTATTATTACAGCCATTCATATCTAGTAGGTGTAAATTTATACAAGGTTTAAATATTACTTGCTAGAAAGTGGGATTTTCCTTTTAAGTATGGGACAAACATTAGTTGAAAGTTATTCTTCATAGCTGGCGCCATCAGTCTATGGCAAATAACCTGTGCCGCCATTTTAGTATGGGATAAACATTAGTTAACATTACTTAAAACTAAATTATAATTACTCCCTGTGGGAAATTTGACAATTATATAAATTAGTTGAAAGTCATTCAATATAAATGGTGCTTTATTTTTGAATGGGACATTTGGCAACATTGAATTATTATATAGAAATGTTGAAAAGGAATTCATAAGTGTATATTTTATATTCTAAATGCTATATTTAGCAAAATAATTTCTTTATAAAATTGCCCATTGTGCAGAAAGTTTTATTTTTAAAGTAAGTTGGTGTGGTTTTTTTCCCCAATAAATCCAGTTTTTTACCCCTTTTTCCTTTAGTTCTGTGAAGTACGAGATGCACTTGTCAATCTCTCAGAATATATCAAATTTTTTTATTAAAATGTTAAAAAATAATTGAATGAAACTTCTACTCAGTTGTTTTGAAGACAATAATGACGAGAGGCACAGGAAATATGGCCTAATGAGAAAATGGGATTTGAGGAATGCATATATTTTTGTTGTTGGTCATGCTTTTATGATATTTCAAGCTTTCATCTTTATGGTTCAAATTAAAAATAAAGTGAAATAAATGTGGAAAAAAAAATATAAGGCAAGTACAGTATAGGTTAGTTCCAGTTGCATAGAAATAGTTGGGCTCCAGTCATGCACTCTTTGAATTGAAAACAATGAAAAACGTGATTCAGGCTCTTGATTTTGAAATTGCAAGTAAGCCTCATACTCCCAAGTATGAATACAACGGATGGGATTGATGAAAACTTTTACATCCGCCAACTAATCCATCTGTCTTTGCCATCAAACTGACCTCTGAATTGACCAATTAAATATGACTTGCAATATTTTCCAATGCCCTTTTAACGCTTCAATGAGCGTTTCAAGCTATAATCTTTGGTCTTAAATACTTTTTTTCAAAAAAAAAAGTTTTGGATTTTTTTCTTATCAAAAAAGTTTTGTATGTGCCAGAAATCTGAAGACATGAGTGCCACCTATTGTTGGAACACGTGGCTTAACTGTTATTGACTGGTTAGTTTTTTTTTAATCTGAGAATAGTCTTTTTATTTAAAAAAGCTTTTTCATTAATCGATTTCTAAAGCTAGTTTTTGTAGCTTTTTGGTGGAGGAGGATGCTTTGCATCGCAAATTACTTTCGTTTGTTTTGCTTTTTTTATTTTGGCTCTAAACGAATTCTCACTTTGATTGAGTTTTTATGCTGAAATCAGCACAAAGGATTCCTCAGACAGGATACTCCTGAACCAGTTGAAATTATACAGAAAAACGTTAATTACCTTCAAACCCACTATTATCGTAGGCTCATTTCAATATCATTGCTATTATAACTGGTTCATTGTGAAAATATTGGCCATGGCAACTGTGGCAAGCAATAACCTTCTGATAAAGACCACTGGCCGGTTATGAATGGAAGAAAATCAGTTAAGAGGGCGCCACTTGCTGCAAAAAGTGAATTTAGAAGATGAAAGAACCAATTGAATTATGCCTGCTTTCATCCATTAGATTAGGTTTGTTCGTTTTTAATAGGCGTGTTTTGGTGTTGTGATCGGATCATGTGCTTTTGTGATCCAGTTCACAAATAGTTCTTGATTACATCAGAGTTATAACCTTACACACTGCTGTCTTTTTACTTCGGTACATCATAAGTGAGTTACCCCGTTTTGTTATCTTGCAGTGTGATCCTACACACCAAAACGATAGATATTCTAGAAGGACATAGAGGCTACCGCAAAAACGCTTTGGCCTCAGACCATGTAACCAAATAGTTACACGGTCATAACGCCAAAATACGCCTAATAATTTAATAATAACAAAAAAAAAACAATTTATATTTTGCCCTCGGCAGCACTATCACAACTTGTCCGGAGACATTGCAATTTTTTTGGTAAACAATTCCTGGAAATGTTTTGTTTAAAGGGATAGTCCCACTTTGAAAGAAGGTGGTTGTGGGAGGAAGAGGATTAAAAATTATGAAAGACATAGAAATTGCAATTTTATTTGAGCCCACCAACCAATAAATAAATTTCCTGAATACACAGATTTGGAAGAAAATATAAAGCCCAACTAGACGCCATTTTACTGACAGTGGGCAATGCCCTCTACTGGATAAAAAACCATCAGCTCTCATGAAACACGTAGACATGCATGTTCTAGAGGGCGCCACCAACTTTCAATGTTGGCAAACGTGATTTTTTTCATTGTGGAAACTGCTGCAATTATTAGTATCACATCCATTCATAAATAGTAAGTGTGAACAACTTAAATATCACTTGTTGCAAAGTGGGACTTTCCCTTTAATTCCATAAACAGTTTCATTGCAGCTATTTCTACCTATTTTTGGCGATTTTTTGAAAAGTGGATAAGGTTTTTTGAAGCACATTTTCTGGTTAAGGGGGGTTAAAATTCACACCTTAACGACTTTGCAAATATTGTATTATACATTTTTGTCATTTCATTCCATGAGAAGTTTTCTTGTAAATGCTATTGCTATATCTTTTTTGTGAATTTTGCGAAATTTTTTAAGATTTAGTATATAAACACCCTGTATTCATTTAAGGCGTGCAGGTGATGTTTCAGTTTGAAGACTATTATTTACCATATTACCAGTAATGATCCATATACTAACTAGGCCCTTTGTGAAAATGCAATTTAATTATATTTTTAACTCCGAAAAATACGTTTTACCCAAATTTTCACAAAAAATCATCTCATATTTTTAAGGCTTTCTTTTCAATAATCGTTAATCATACAAGCAGCTGAGCCATAAGCCCAGGCTTGCTGGATAAAAAAACAAGGACCATTTTGACACTAGGAAATAAGATTTGAAAAGAAATGGGAGGGACTAAAGCTGCTGGGGTCAAGGGAAATAACACCTGGGTACATCACACTCTATGGCTGCTGGATTTTCATATGTGACCTAGTTTTCGAGGGGATAATTGAGTTATAGATAAGCGGATTTGGGAAATGTTGGATGGTTCCTCTATATGAAATAAGTCTATATATTAAAGTGGCAAAAATACATTAGTTAACTTAAGGGGGCTGTCCACACTTTTAAAAAATGCATGCTCCTATGGGAATCTCCATGTTAACTAACGGTACATA
>JAQIXP010003742.1:0-12549 GCA_034700285.1 Proteroiulus fuscus
TGGAAAAATGTGAAAATGACCCTGGAAAACCTGGAAAACTCGGGGAATTTTATTTACAGAAATTTGTAGTCACCATGTCGTATGCTTCCGGATCTTTTCGAAACATCCCCTTCGAGGTGGCGTCCATTAGGGAGAGGTGTGGGTGAGATTGGACAAGGAGAGAAAATGCATGAGGAGAAAAAAAAATGTATTACGAGAGATTATAACAATGATGGTGAAATTGTGGGGAAGTCAGGACACTAAAATGGCGTACCTAATGTCAAAATGGCAGCAAGGACATGGTGTAATCCCTATAGGAAATGCAAGCACATCATAGGCAATATGGGGAAAAAGGAGGGAGGGGGGGACTTGGGTTATGTCACTGAGGGCAGTTGTTAACGAATTATGATATCATTTGTAACACCCACTACTTAGACAATTTCCATTTTTACCCCATGCAAAGGCAATATATCGCATGGGGTGGTTACACTCCTATGAATTCACAAGTCGAAAATGGAGAAAAATTCATGGAAATTATGTATGAATATGGAAGCCCCCTTTTACCCCCACCCCCTCTCTCTCTCTCTCTCTCCCTTGTGCCATTTGCTACTTCTGTTCGTATTAAGGGGGAGGGGGTCACCCAAATGGACTTGTAACTGATCCCCGGTGATTTCCTAAACAACAAAGATGGCCGATTTTTTGTACTTTTTTTTGCAGTAAAAGTGAGAGAAAAATTTTAACATTTTTTTTTAGATTAAAAATTGTATGGAAATGGGCAGTTTGCTTTTTAAGGGATGAAATTTGATTGTTTCGTCCATGACATGTGTAATAATCGTAAAAAATATGGTTTTAAAAATGCTAGGGGTCTACTCAACGTAGTTCCATTGGGGGCCATTTGGAGTGGGTACTCGAGGAAGTGGTTTTTTTAATATTAAAAATATTGAAATGTTTTGGAAAATTGAATTTGGACACAGTGGAATGATAAGTTTTTGGGATGGTCACTTATTGTCTTGTAACTGCATGGTCGATACATGGAAGGTGTGATCATGGTTTCTATACCAAGTAATAAAGTCATACTTTGGCCAAGCTAATGACAAAGTCATATATATAATCATGGTTTTTTTAAACGAAATTTATGCATTTTGAATGATTATTATAGCCTATGGAGATTTGTATTATACCTTCTTTCTTCAATATCGTATTCTTAATCTTTTTCAAAAGTATTCCCATAATGCACCATTTGAGAAAAAAAACGCGAAATTTTTGGCCAGTTTAGTACCGGTATGTGTGGCACAGAAATAGCAATTTCTTGCAGAATTTTCTTGTGGCAAAGGAGTAGCCTATTCTGTATTTTTGTAGAATTTTCTTGTGGAACAGAGGTATATTGTAGTTTCTTGCAGACTTTTCTTGTGGCACAGAATGAACAGTTTCTTGCAGAATTTTCTTATTGCTCAGAAGTATCAGTTACTTGCAGAATTTCTTATGGCAAAGGAGTATCAGTTTTTTGTAGTTTTCTTGTGGCACAGAAGTATATATAATCAGCTTTTGCAGAATTTTTTTATGTGACAGAGAATGAGCAGTTTTCTTGTAGAATTTTCTTATGGCACAAGAGTAGCCTATCAGTTTTGCAGAATTTTCTTGTGGCATGTGAGACAAATTAAGAGTTGAAATTTGCTGCTCGTGGATGGTGCCATGAGTCATGGGCCGCCATTTTTGTATGGGCCAGATTATAAAGTTGAAAAATATGCATCATAGATGGCGCTTTATTTTTGCAAGGGCACGTGTATAGGCTACATTGATGGCTATTTGTTGCCATAAAAATATTTCCACTTCATCCTCCCATGTAATTATGACGAATTGCAGCGCTCCATCGCTTTCCAAAAGTAATCAATAAATATTGCGCAATTTTTTGATTTGTCCGGACCCTGCTGTGTGTGCATTTTTGGTCCATTTGATATCTCTCATTCACATGGTTTGTCACAAAAGAGCTTTTGTGGATATTAATGGGTCATCATCAATGGATTGTCCATTATATATATATCCCAGAAAAGAGATTTGATTTTTGACCCTTAAAAATCATGCATTCTGTTGGGAGCTGTTAACGTACATTCTATAATATTTTGAACACAATTACTCTGATGCATAATAGAGTGCATGGGAACATTTTGATGTACATCGTTATTGTCTTTTTAATTTAGGGAATGGACATGAAATTGTTGACCAATTTGGAGTATAACTACTATCTTAAAGGCCTTTCTCATGTATAAATAAGTTGTGGGCTTATTTTTTGTCATATTTTTAATGGTTTTATTTTGATTTAAATTAAAAATGGAATATTTTTAAAATTATTGTACATTTTGGTGTACATCATTATTGCCTTTTTAATTTAGGGAATGGACATGGAATTGTTGACCAATTTGCAAGTATAACTAAGTACTATCTAAAAGGCCTTTCTCATATACAAAAGTTGTGGGTTTAATTTTTTGTCATATTTTTAATGGTTTTATTTTGATTGAAATTAAAAATGGTTTTATTTTTATTTAAATTAAAAATGGTTTTATTTTGTTTTCAATTAAAAATGGTTTTATTTTTTATTTAAATTAAAAATGGTTTTATTTTGCTTGAAATTAAAAATGGTTTTATTTTGATTGAAATTAAAAATGGAATATGTTTAAATTTTTTTGTACATTTTGGTGTACATCATTATTGTCTTTTTAATTTAGGAAATAAACGTGCATGAAATTGTTGACCAATTTTTCTAGTAGGCTTTTCTCAGATAGAAAAGTTGTGGGTCTATTTTTGTCATATTTTTAATGGTTTTATTTGGATTCAAATTAAAAATGGCGGACTGGAGAATCTATAGTTGGTTTAAATATTTTTGGGATCTGAACTTAAATGACGTCATGGTGTGGACCATTTAAGAATTCGAAAGAATTGGATTTTGGTTATTCAATAAGATTGCACAAAGTGGAATTTCATGGAGCTGTAAAAGACGTCACGAGGCAGCGCCTTCAACCGTGCAATTGAACGTCATTCGGCTCCTCTGATTGGTGGCTCGAGCTGATATGGAACTTTCAAGCTGAGGTGCTGCCTGATGACGTTATTCTTTTCTCGCTCAATTGCAAATTTTTTTGAAACTTTTCTAATTCTCAGAGGCGTGGCGCCTCAAACATGGGTGTCCTTTAAAAAAATGTACTTGGGTTTTGGGTATTTATTTTTGTTAGTTAACCAATGTGGGGAATGAAGCCCCTTTCTGTTTTACGTTGTTATAAACATTTTTGTCCCCCTGTTTTTTAATAGTGGTAATATTTTATAAGATTTTAGGGCACAACCCCTGCCTTTGACCCGTCCCCAGACCTTATGGGTCCTAGTATCTATGCATTTGGTGACCACTTACTTGCCTCTGCTCAATTCTCCCTTGTCACATTTTTTTTGTGGGCCTCAACAATGGTCATGAGTGTGTTATGGTTGACCCCTAAGGCCAGCTCCAATAATATGAGGCAATAGGACAAGAAGTTGTTAGAGGTTACATGTGACAATAGGGCAGGTGGTGGCATGGAACGATTTAGCACAGGACAGGTAAAATGACCCCAGTGACTGAGGGTCAGTTAAGTATCCTCCCAAGAGTTGGAAGGTCAATGTATTTAGGATACCCCATTCCTTTATCACCCCCCCCCCCCCTACCCCCCAACCTATAAGATTGGTGGAGGGTTTTTCTGCGAAAATGACTAACAAGGACCCCACAGTGAGAGAGTAAATTTCGTTCAATTTTTTACCCCCCTTTTTTAAAGGGGTTCCCTTTTTAAGTCTTAATTGCCCACGACTGTATGGTCACTCTCACCTTGACCATTCAGAAAGTCGATTTTGCTATTTTATGTTTAATGTTTTAATGAAATAATCGTTACAAATGTATTCTATGGTGACGCCACTTGGAGCAGTGGCAATCCAGTGTAACAGTTTTTGTTGGCATGATCTGTTAAATATCCTTCCAAGAATGGAAGGGTCAATGTTGTTAGGATGACCATTCCCCCCCACACACATACACACCATCTAAGATTAGTGGAGGGTTTTTCTCCTTTTTGAAAGTCTTTAATTGCCCACGACTGTATGGTCACTCTCGCCTTGACCATTCAGAAACTCGACAATGTATTCTATGGTGACGCCACTTGGAGCAGTGGCAATCCAGTGAAACAGTTTTTGTTGGCATGTCTCATTGACACGTTCGGTGTCATTGTGACCATATATTTTGAGGGGATAAAATAAATCGGGATTGCTCCTTTTCTAAGAATTAAGGAAAATTTTCTGTTTTTCACGTGGCCAGTTTTGACTGTCCAAAATATCCAATGCCCAATGTCCAACTACTACTGTCCTAAGTGCCCAATGCCCAAAATGTTCAATGTCCAATGACTGTCTAATGTTCAATATGTCTTAGTGTTTCGACGCCAGCAAAATGTGTTTACAAGTTGAGCTACAAGGTGGCGCCACTACGTCTCGTAACAGGGTTTGCTTCTTTGTGATAAAATAAATACAAATGAGAAATTTATTTAACTCACGTTTCTTGAGTATTTTTGTTGAAAGTAATGGATTCAATTAAATTTGAAGAGATTAGTTCTTCTCCCCCTTCTAATCTGTATTTTGAATTTTGTTTTAATTCGAGAAACAAATTGTTGCATCTGCAAATTTGTCTCATTATCAAAAGTTTTTTTTTTTTAAAGAAAATAAATTACGAAAATTTTTAAATCTGTCATCTTGTATAAATTTCTAGCCCTTCTTCTTCTTACACCTTCATTATTGCTGTTTAAATACTCTCTCAAATGTTTTTTTTTTTTTGTAAAAATTCTTCAACTGGTACTTCAGTCTTAAAGAAATTGTATACAAAATGGCCACCTCCTTATATAGATGAAGAAGTAATTGCTAAAACAACTATATAAAGATAACCATTTATAAAAAGAAATAAAAAATGTAACGAAAATAAATAAAATATTTGAATATTTAATAAGTTTTTATTTTAAAGAGTTTTGTGTTTAGGCAAACTTTAAAACTCTGGAGTCTTTACAAAAGTCATTTTTAGACCTCAAAGATGCATTGGCATATAAACTTTTACTTTAATTAACCTGTAATATCCTTTTGTTTTATAGAAAATAACTTATTTAGTTTTAAAATTTCAAAAATAGTTGCAGGTATATAATACGAAATTAAATTATTTATTTGATAAATTGATATCTACAATCACACTTTTACTAAATTTTAACTATATTTCTGTTTAATTAGTTTGGATATCAACTTTTCTTACCAAATAGTAACTATTTTCGTGATAAATTTATGATCCAGTTCACAAGTAGTTCTTAACTACATCATAGTTTATAACCCAACCACGAAAACGCAATGTGATTTTCTGTGATCTCATTTGGCAGGCCTACAATACTTATTTAGGAAGATCACTAGTGGGTAACCCTTGCACTGTGATCCTGCACACGCCAACACACCTATGATTTCGATGGCTTAATTCAGAAGTAGCGAATGTCCCAAAAGTTGATTTTGAGATAATAGCGTTTTTATGGGAAAAAAAGGTATAACTTGGAAATAAAGAATGTTAAAAGGGTGAAATTTGGTGAACAGATAAAACAATATATATTATAGGAAATGTGCTAATTTTTGTAAAATAATTAAATTAGTAAATTAATTAAGTAATTTAAGAAACAAAAGGCTTAAAATGTGCATTTGCTAGTTTGACTTTGATTAAGTTTGCAGGAAAGCAAAAATAAATAAAAGTGTACGAATGGTACCATTCGCTACTTCTAACTTTTAGAAATGACAGCTTGTGGCTTATTCGCTACTGTTCACTTCTGTAACTTTAACAATTATTGGTTACCGTTAATCTTCTAAAAAACGCCCATCTCGATTTTAGGCCCAGACTCCATATTTCGCCCAGGAAAATTGCAAAACATGTGAAAAGATAGCCCATTTCAAAATTCTCCATATTTCGCCCATCCTCAGCGATCTCCTACTTACCTCGAAATATCGCCCATCCTCCAATGGGGATTTCCCTAATAGAGCTTAGTTTCAGTATCTTTATGAAATTCTTGTATAAAATTGCATTTTTTGTGGTAAAATAGGGTAAATAATTTTGATATTTTTTAAATTTTAAATAAACGCCCAGCTGAATTCTTTGCGATTATAAATAAACGCCCATTCCTAATTTACGCCCATCTCCTAATTTCGCCCACCTCTGAAGGCAAAAAAAGAAAAGATCGCCCGGGTCATTTCTAGACTAAAGATTTACGGTAAATTAATTTCTGTAACTTTAGGTTCATTAGGGACACTTCCAGGATCACAATGGTTCACTTATCTCATTTTTGACAAATTGACTCATTCGCTACTTCTGAATTGAGCCATCGATTTGGTACTACAATTGCCTGCTATAGTGTAAACATTTTTCAGGAAAATTCCCAATTTATCAATTTGTGAATTAAACTAATACTTGAATAAACTCGTAAAATGTATTGTTTTTAGGCCCTCTTTAATTTTTACGATGTGACGTACCCAAGTGAACTAATTGCACTTTTTAAATGCTAATGAATTTTCCCTCTTGATTTCTTTTTAAGTCCTCTTTATTGGTACCATTGGCTGTGTATTTATTTTGCCAATTACATTCATAAATATAATTAACGTCAAGCTGTAAAATGGTAAATAATTTATGAACTGATCGTTGAATATTATTATTTAGTCTTTCAGTGAAAATTATGCCGAGTGTACAAAAAAATTTAAACTCATTTCAGTAGGCTTTTTAACGTGATTTTTCTTTCTGTTTTTATTTTAGTAGGTCTTAAATGTTAACTTGTCGATAAATGTTTGAGTTGTGATTCGTTCAAAGAATATTAGTTTTTTGAAATGATATACGTCCTGTCTCAATTTTTGATTTTTTTTTGGTTTTTTTTTTTGCAAATTAAAAAGCAATTTAAAAAGCACTCGTAAAAGGTCCCAATGCACTAATAAAACTCTTAGTTTTAAGAGTCTACCTTTGAAAGGGGGGGGGGAGCAGATTATACCTGAAATACCCCCTTTTTTTGCTCCTAAATGTAAAATTTTAAAATCTTTCGCCCGCATCACTGATTTAAAAATGTCATTTCATTTCCTGAAATTTTAAAAAATTCTTCCTGTCTTTTTTTCTTGGAAAAAAAGAAGGGGTAAAAGATAAGGCAGGTGTCAATCTCTTGTCTATGTATTATAAACCCCCATTTTTCTGTGTTTTTTTTTTGTCCGAAATAATTTTTTGAAAAAGGTCAAAAAACCCTTAACCCCTTTGGGCACATACCTGAGTCTTTTACCCCCAGTTTCTCAGATTTTTAGTATCAAATCGACATAAAAACTTTTTTATTTTCAACCCGTTTTATACACTCTAATAAAGATTTGAGTAGTTGTGCTTGTACATAAAAATAAGTATCGACACACACGGTAGACCCCAATTGTGTATTATAACTATCTTAACCAGATACTATCTTATCGCCAGGCGAATTAACTACTTGTTTAATTCGAAATAATTGTCGCTTTGGAAATTTCATAACAGGTGTGAAGGATTGCTTTTTTTTGGATTGGGAAGAATTTAGACGTTTTCTTGGAAGAAGGGCTTTAAAAAAATGGGAATTTAATTGGTGGTTTTTTTTAAGCACTTTTTACTAAATGGTCGAAAGTTTGGACGTAAAAATGAAAATTATTTTACACTCGAGCTATTATTCTATACCAATTTGTAAAAACTACAAAAAAATTGGTGTTTTCATTATATGGCAAGTCCTATATGCAGAAATTTAAAAGGGAAAGTCCCACTTTGTTGCAAGTGATGTTTAAATTGTACATACTATAGATTTCACATTAGATTTCAGCAGACTGAAAGTTGGTGGCGCCCTCTTGGATATGCGTGTCTACGTGTTCCATGAGAGCTGATGCATTTTATCCAGTAGAGGGCGATACATACTGTCAGTAAAATGGTGCCTATTTGGGCTTTGCATTTTCAACCAAATCCACGTATTTGGGACATTATATTTATTGATTGGTGGGCTCAAATTCAATTGTAATTATCATGTCTTTCCTCCTATACAACCAAAATCTTTCAAGGTGGGACTTTCCCTTTAAGTACTTACAGTAATGTAGCAAAAATGGAATGGGGCATTATAGTTGACTTATTTCTACCATGTGCATAAGATGGCGCTTTAGTTTGAAAAGGAGTCTATTAGTTAAATTTGTGAATAAATTATAATGGCTATTTGCCGGGTTGTGATTGGTCATGTCCAGTTCACTCATTAGTTGAACAGGAACTTGGATGAGGATTCAAGTTTTAACATTTCAGGCATGATTTTAGAGTTAATATAGCCATACTGACGAGATCAACCCTTTCATAAAAATAGGATTGTAGAAGACAGAATTGGTTTCATTTTTGAATAATTTTTATATTACATGTAGGCCTAGTATTTTTTTTTTTTGAATTTAAACAAAAAGTTTGTAATTTTTTTTTGTTTGGAAAAACTTTTTGATTTTTTTTTTTTTTTTGCAAAAAGTATGCACACTTTTCTTAAGCTGAAATTTTGGATATGTGAAATGTTAATAAGTAAGCCTTCTCTTCATAAAACATATGTTTTCATAATGTAAACTAGACCCTTAAACCAATCATAAGCTGTCATACGTGTTATTATATGTTCCCAAAAAACATTTTTTTTAAATATTTTTGTGGGCTGTTTTCCGGCCGCCAGAACTGTTACAAGACAAAAACCAGAGAGACTTATAACCTTATGGCAGCCAGTATATGTTAAGGTACTTCAAAAAAATATATATATATTTATGTATATGAAAGATTTTTTTCTCATTTTCTTTTAGTCTAAATGTATATTTATTTTCTTACAAAACTTGGAGGTTTTTAGCCGTAGAAAAATTGAGGCAAAAAAATGGACTTTAAAAATGCCGCTAAAAACACAGTCATAAAACAGCTTACAATTTCTGTTATGTTTTCAACTGTCAACAGTTGGATGCCTTTAAGTATATATTTTTGCAAAAAAACACTAATTTTTTTTTCTTTTATTATTTTTACATAGTTTCAATTTGTACTGTTTTAAATATTATCATAAAGCAAGGTTTGACTAAGGAAACATTTTGTAACCGAAATCATTTATTCTAATGAATTAAAGTTTGTATTTTTTTTTGTAGATTTAATGCATTGGTTACACTTTTAATTCGGGAAATTTTTTTTTTTTTAAAAAAAATAAGCAAAAATAGGAGTAAGTTTCGAATGGAAAATTTGTGCTGGGTTTATTAAGTGCTGCTGGGAAGGAAGTGACACTGCATTAAAATTCAAATCAAAAAGGCAGAACATTTATAAGATGACAAAATTTTAGTGTCTTGTGTTTTTTCTTTTATTTGTGCTCATCGAATTGAAACAGCAAATTTGAGGAAAAATGATGAAAATAAGCCTAAACCACATTGAATTATAGTCGTTATTATCATGGAAGGCAACTGCAAACGATCAAAATAAAACTGGCACTAGGTGGCGGGCACTGGTCCAAAAATTGTTGGAACTGACTATATAGCTCTCAGAAGGCCACCTTTAACATAGTGCATGTAGGCCTACCGGTATTATATATAAATATATATATTTTTAAAAAAAATGCTTTGTGCATAGTGGAACAGGGTGCTAGCCATTAGCCTTCAGCCGTTCTACACCTTCTAGGGATTATTTACGATTTTAATGTGTTTAGTTGGAGCTTAGTCTATTCTTGTCACATTGTAATCATGCTCAAATCGGTAAATGTTTCGGAGCTAAAGCTGTTAGTCAGTGGCTGATGGCTAATGGCTATTGGTTTGGCACCTGCATGTCCACTATGGACTATTCTCATAGAATTTTTGATAGTAGGCGCCTGGAGCAAATTAAATAGAAACAATTAACAACTCAAATGCTCAAATTAATCTCTGTAAAGGTTTTGGAACTAAAGATATTAGTCAGTGGCTGATGGCTAATGGCTAGTGGCTTGACACCTGCATGTCCACTAAGGTCTATTTTCGTAGTATTTTTTGATAGTAGGCGCCTGCAGCAAATTTAATAGAAACAATTAACAACTCAAATGCTGCTCAAATTAATCTCAGTAAAGGTTTTGGAACTAAAGCTATTAGTCAGTGGCTGATGGCTAATGGCTAATGGCTTGACACCTGCATGTCCCTCATGGTAGGCTACATTTTCTTAGAATTTTTTTTATTATTTGAAAGTACATTAGATTTAATGAAAACAACTTGGTTTGTGCATAATTAGCACCAATTTTCTTGGAATGATTTTCTGAATTATTTTATTTATTACATTAAAATTTACTGATTGTTTTACAAATGTTGATTTGTGTGTAGTTATATATCACTGGGTTCGTCTTGTGAAATATTGACGTTTGACCTCTACTCAGTTTTCAGATGTATTACTGCTAGTTAATTTTAGTGTAAATTTGTGGGTTGAAAGCCTTATTTAGGCTATTTGTGTGTGTGGTAATGCCTCATCCTCACTATCCAAATTGTTTAACAAAATAGAAGTACTCCAAAAAAAAATTTGGTGAGTACAAAATTCATACAAAACTCCGGGCTTAGGCCTTGCACATTAGGCCTAGTTTCAGTACAAATTGTCCGAAGGGACCTTTTCACCTTGGATTGACTTTAGGAAACTGATTTATCCGGCAAATGTTCCGGAAAGCTGGTTTTTTAAGTTTCAAGTTTAAGTTGTCCTAGTAAGTTAATTTTAGACCATTCTCTTTATTTCTGCACTCAGCCGCTCGAGGGCGCCTGTGGTGTGGCCGAATTCGTGAATTGATTAGATTTGCTCGGAATTTCATCTAGAGATCTTGAAACGGCATTTATTTAATGAATGTATACAGTTTTTGCTGACCGAATTGCTATGAAAAAAGCATCAGCCATTTTAGATTGTTTTCTATGAGCTTCCTGTTTAGTTGGGGGAATTTAGGGGATGTTTGGGGCAAGGGGGGGGGGAGGGATAGGATACATTATGTCTGTTCACTCAATCAGTGTGAACTCTCCAAGGGACAATTTGCCAAAATGAAAAGCCAAAATCGTCCATGAATCAGTTTTAGGGAGTGTCCACTGACATTGCCTGCTGGTGGCGCTGATCTGGACCTCTTAACTGGACCATAATAACTGGCGTCCATTTTGTACATTTTGCACGAGTGATGCTGCTATGCCACCTTGTGGCTCGACTTGCAAACATGTTATGTTGGCAACGCAGTGTTTTCCCATTAAACTTACTATTTCTACGATAGGTCTAATTGCAGCAATTAGGCTATGTGGTAAAAAAAAATGTATATGGAATCAAAAATGGATTAATCATAAAAATATCATATTAGTTGTCAAATAGTAATCATGTGCGTTAACAAAGAATAGGCCATATATTTAGATTTAATCAACTATTTAAGATTTGTGGGATAGGTTCATATTGTTTTTAATTATTTGAAAATATCTTTGTTTTATAATGGGCAGTTTTTATCCACTTGTGCTTGATATTAATATCAAGTATTGATTATTTTTTGTTAAATTATGCAAAAATTAATATGGACACTGTACACTATCATCAGGGTGGCTTGCAGTTTGTAGCCTTGTGGGGGGTAAACTCCCCTCTATCTCCCCCCCCCCCAGGGGCATAAATTTGATTTCCTGTCACTTCAAATTATATTTAATTTCAAAAAATTAAATCTTGTAGCATAACATTAGTAAGAAATGCCAACAAAATCTGTTTCGGGAGGTTGCCATTAGGTGGCACCTTATTAAATGGCACCACAATAGAATGATCCCAGAAAAGTTGAATTTAGAGCTTAAAGGGAAAGTCCCACTTTGAAAGAAGTGAGTTGTATGAAAATGAGCAGGAAAAATTAGAATAGACACGGAAATTGCAATTTGATTTGAGCCCACTGATCAATAAATTAAATGTCCTGAATACATGGACTTGGATGAAAATGCAAAGCCCAAATAGGCGCCATTCTACTGACAGTATGTAGCGTCCTCTACTGGATAAAAGGCATCAGCTCTCAGGAAAAACGTAGACACGCATGTCCTGGAGGGCGCCACCAACTTTCAGTGTCTGCTGAAATCTATGGAAAAATGGTGCCTAACGTGTATTTTGGCAAAAGTCGTGATTTCTTCAATATGGAAACTCTGTTGCAATAATTATTGCCGCAGCAATTCATATCTATAAATCTCACTCGTTACAAAGTGGGGACTTTCCCTTTTAATGTTGGTTATTTAGTACCTCGGGCCGTGACAGGCTGACAGCGCCACGTTTGAAGCGTGCCTCGATGCACTTGCACGTGCGATTTACTTCTTTTTCGCCATTTTAATTTCCAGGAATTCGTTAAATGTACGCGTGTTCGTTTCCTGCGCCATTTTGCAGTTGAAATTAGATGTTTTTTTCTGAATGTGTGCTAATCAATGTTGTGTTGGGTCCTGTTGTAGCAGTAGTAGTATTAGGGCCAGTTGCACCATGCCTGGTTAAATGAAAAACTTGGTTTTTCTTGTACTTAACCCATGCGTTGCGTTGCACCA
>JAQIXP010003743.1:0-12548 GCA_034700285.1 Proteroiulus fuscus
GTAAGTGGCCTGTTGTGGCCCATTAATTATCCTTTTCATTTTTTTTTGAATAAATTATTATTATTATTATTATTATTTGTTTTGCGCTGTTTTTCTCTAAATCTTTTTTATAACGAATCTGTTAATTATTTTGTGCATAAACATGAGTAGTTGTGTTCGATTGACTTAATCCCGCATTAAGACCCATTAGCATTAAGTCAGTGACTTAATCCCATGCACGGTACAAAATGAAGAGTTTTCGGTATATTTCCAATACATTTGATTTTGCAAATTTTACATTTCACCGCGAAAAAAGCTTATTTTTACACTTTGTATTCCTCCAAAAGCTTTTGGCAGATTGCAAATGACAGATTAGCCCTACAGAATTCAGTGACCTATGACCCCCCCTCCCCCTATTACGGTAACTTTTATCTCCAATGATTCAAGTTGACATGACCATTTTATATAGTCTCCCTCATATGACTTGACCATTATCAATTCCCCTTGCACACACATTTTCACCCCCACTTTTCTAAATAAAAAAAAAAATAATAATAATACGCGATTCCCTTAAAAGTAGCCCTACAAAATAGAAATATAAGGTGTGCGAGGCTTCTTTAAAATGAAATACCTTAATCAAAATACCTAATGTACTGATTTAGAAATACAATGTAATGTAAACCAATGAAAATCCATTAAAACTAGCGTTATTCCCTAAGCGCCATCTATGAAGAATAACTTTCAACTAGCACCTGCACTAAATCAACATGACCACTAATGTCCATTGTCATAGACTTACGGCGCCATCTATGAGGAATAACTTTCAACTAGCGTGTATACTAAATCAACATGGCCGCCTATGTCAATTGCCATAGACTTACGGCGCCATCTATGAAAAATAACTTTCGACTAGCATGTATACTAAATCAAAATGGCCGCCTATGTCAATTGCCATAGACTTACGGCGCCATCTATGAGGAATAACTTTCAACTGGCATGTATACTAAATCAACATGACCGCCTATGTCAATTGCCATAGACTTACGGCGCCATCTATGAGGAATAACTTTCAACTAGCACCTGCACTAAGTCAACATGACCACTAATGTACATTGCCATAGACTTACGGCGCCATCTATGAGGAATAACTTTCAACTAGCATGCATACTAAATAAACATGGCCGCCTACGTCCTTAGCTAGTCTTACGGCGACATCTATGATGAATGTCGTGCAACTAACATTCTAAAAACTGGTTGCAGTCATTAACAAAAAAAAAAAGGCCAATCCTACAAAATTCTGGCCAAAAAAAAAGCAAAAATTCTACGAAAATCTAATGTAGTCCTAAGCAGAGTAACGCACATGCATCTGCTGGAATACAAGTAGTCAGTCAGTCATTCAGTCACTTGCAATGACTTTCAACGAACAGCCTACAGTATAAGGTTGTTCCCTATAGAAACTTAAGTCCCAGATTATCCCCCTTTTAAGTTTTGTCAAACCTGAAAACATGAATGCAAAAAAACACAGCATAAAACCTAACTCATAACCTGTCCCCCAAGTGTGTAAACATAACAACAACATGATGACTATAGCACATCCTACCTAATCGACATTTCTAAAAATAAAAAACACTCCTACCTAACTGTATCGAAGAACCGCTACTCACAGTGTTAGGACACCGAATAAGAACTTTGCATGGGTCAAGAGAACTGCCAACTGACCAGTGGTCATCAATTGGCAGAAATTTCAATGTGTTTGATGGTTCCCACGAGTCCCGGATATCCTCGAAAATTATGGGACAAAAATGGAGTCCTGTGGAAACATTTTTAAATCCTTGAAAGTACTGGAATTTATCGATGCATTTATATTTTAAAATTTGCATGCTTACCAGTACTATTGCACTTTTGGTGCTTTTTAGCCCATTTTTGAGCGTTTCCGAGCAAAAAAGCTCATGAACGAGAAACAAGATTTATTAAAAGGTAAGTAACCTTTGTTTCAAAAGTCCTGGAAATACCTGAATAAAAATCCTCGTAAGAGTCCTGGAATTTTATTTGTTTTGATGTGTGGGAATTCTGGTGTTTTGTGGGCGCGAGCGAGAGCGGTTCGACGACGTCTAGTGTGCGATACGAGCATCCCGGGTGGCCAGGGTCCAGGCCCTTCAGCGGAAGGAGCGACTGGTACCAACGGCAAAAAGCGGACTCCACGCCGAACCTTATAACATCCTAAGCTAAAAACCGTGAAAGCTAATTGCCGTAAATCTGGAAAAAAAAGAGATAAATCGAGGAAGCTTAGCTCGCTCCGCGGTTAAGACCGCGAAGACGAACTCCTTTAGTGGTTAATACCATCTGCGGCTGGGGCTTACCGACCGAAGACTACAGCGCACCAGTCCAAACTTTTCACCGGGTTTCCAACCCACCGGTCACTCGTGTCTTTTTTTTTTTCCCTTAAAAAAACCGTACCGAAATGCAATGGTACGGCAAGCTAATTCATGCGAACAATCGTGTAATGAGTGTTTGCGTATTTTTCCCCCAAAAATCTAAAAAAAAGCTAAGGAAAATAAGGAAACTTACGTAAGACTTACAGTTTTGTCGTTGTCGTTAAGTCCGCAGATTTTGAAAGTTCATGTGATCGGAGTCATCGGTGATCCTATACGATGCACGGCTCACGATTCACAGAGTCTATATAGTATATCGTAGCACTAATATTGTTTTTGATCAACGACGCGTGGTTAGCAAACCACTGGTCACACGTTGGAGGGGGGATACTTGGCCATCTTCTGTGGCCAAAACTTAACCGAAGTTGCTAAGTTCGCAAACAACCGGTCACACGATTCTAGGACCTGCAATGAAAAAAAAATCAAACATTAACAAAAAGCAAGTTTCATATACTTACACATAAATGAAATTCAAGGACTTTCAAGGGCCATTCATTCAGTTTTCAAGGACCACCATTTCAGGCCTTATTTTCAGCTATCAAAACTATTTCTGAACAGATTGAGATTACACTACTATCAGTCTATTGCTAATCTTTATTTACCCCATAACCCCTCCCCCCCTTCCCCCTCCCCAACTGATGACGTCATATTTACACGGTCCCTTAGTAAATTGTATTTAGTTTGTGAAAACTAGCATTTCTCACCTCACTATCTATTATTTTTATTTTCATTTCTTTTATCTTTATCCAACCATTTCCCTGACTTTACACCAATTTTTCTTGGAAAATTCCCTGACTTTCCCTTATTTTCCAGGTGAGCGAGAACTCACTTAGATAAACAAAATGTTATGCTATATAAGGCTTAAGTTAATTTAAAGTGATATCATTTTTTTTTGTAGGCTTAGGTCTACTTTTAAAGTTAAAATGATTAATTAACCACCTAATCAAGACCAATTTTCAAGGATATTTAAGTACCATAAACAAAATTCAAGGCCTTGAAATCACTTGCTCATTTTTTCACGGATTTTCAAGAATTTTCAAGGCAAGTACGAATCCTGATTACAATTGCAAAAGTCACATTGCATTGTGGGTATAGCTGAAAGTCATTTTTTTTTCCGAAAATATTTGGAATATTTTAAAATGCACTCTATACTTTGACGTGGCCTTACATTTATCATGTATTGAATTGATTTTAATCAAGATATTTAAAGGGGAAATCTAACTCTCTTTAGAGAAAGTATAGTGAATCACAATCATGGGTACCTTTTGAGCCACCGTATGTACTATAGTCAATTGAAAACTGTTGCATCGTAATTCAGCAAAACAAGTGTTCAAACTCGACATTCATTTTATTAAATTGAGATTTGTTTTATACATACGATGTCCATGATACACTTGATTTTGATATACGAAAGAATAAACAAAATCTATCGGCTTTTAAGCTGCTGGTATATCATTCAAAATGTGTCAAAAATCCGCCCCAAAATAGCCTTCATTTTATTCCCTTCTTGTTTTTGACAGATGGATTATGGGTGATGGGGGTAAAGGAGGGAGTGATTCTTAATATGATTGATCTGATATAAATTGATTTAGACCTGCCAAGGGCTCCGTACATGTGCTATATACACAATATTCAAAAAAGTATCCGCTGGATTTTGGGCAACAATCTCAAAACGGATTATTATTATTATGCAGTAACACACAATTCAGGTGATTTTTATTCATCACTAGAAATACCTTTAAATTTGCAATGTTACTAGTTACATTGTTAAAAATCCCTAAAATTCCCCATAATAGCAGTGTTACTAAGTTACATTGTTAGAAATCCCTAGAAATGAGTGTTACTATAAGTTACATTGTTGAAAATCCCCATAATGGCAGTGTTACTAAGTTCCATTGTTAAAAATCCCTAGAAATCCCTATAAAATGGCAGTGTTAAATATAAGTCACATTGTTGAAAATCCCTATAAAATGGCAGTGTTACTAAGTAATATTGTTGAAAATCCCTAGAAATCCCTATAAAATGGCCGTGTTAATACAAGTTACATTGTTGAAAATCCCTATAAAATGGCAGTGTTACTAAGTAATATTGTTGAAAATCCCTAGAAATCCCTATAAAATGGCAATGTTAATATAAGTCACATTGTTGAAAATCTCTAAAAAAAATCCCCATAGTATAGCAGTGTTACTAACAAAGTAAGTTACATTGTTAAAAGTTCCTAGAAATCCCTATATAAAATGGCAGTGTTACTAAGTTCCATTGTTAAAAATCCATAAAAAATCCCCATAATAGCAGTGTTACTCACTTCCATTGTTAAAAATCCCTAAAAAAATCCCCATAATAGCAGTGTTACTAAGTTCCATTGTTAAAAATCCCTAAAAAATCCCCATAATAGCAGTGTTACTAAGTTACATTGTTGAAAATCCCTAGAAATCCCCATATAAAATGGCAGTGCTACCAAGTTACATAGTTAAAAATCCCTATATACAGTAAAATTTTCTTAAAAAAGCAGATTTTTTTTTATAAAATTAAAAACGAAAAACTTTTTACTATTCTAGCATGGTGTTAGGTGACTTCTGGACCTGACAGTATAATCCACATAAAATGATCGATGAATCAGCGGAATCCCAGGCAGGCAAAAAAAAATTAGTAAGAAAATGATATTAAGAGAATCCTTGTCTATATATTTCACATATCATAATAATCATAGAGAGAGATATAAGTATATATGGGCATGCAG
Source organism: Proteroiulus fuscus (assembly GCA_034700285.1). NCBI lineage: Eukaryota > Metazoa > Arthropoda > Diplopoda > Julida > Blaniulidae > Proteroiulus > Proteroiulus fuscus. Next base: position 5,152 of record JAQIXP010003743.1, read on the forward strand.
CTGCTGTCTCATAATATTAATGGGATATAGGCATTAGCAATGGGCAGCTATAGAGCTGTATGGTAGCTATAAATAAATATATAAATAAGCCGAGGCTTTACATTGACCAGTGTCCAACTTCATTAATTCATCAGGAAAACAACGGGGAGGCCGTGACGAAACTGGTCAAGTGGCAAAATGACCACAATTCAATTGACCAGCAAGCCGAGGATCGTTACAGATTCCACTCGCCTCTGACTTAATCCTATATAATCACAAAAAAGTGCGACAAATCCACAAACACCGCATATAGGCCTACCAAAATCCAGTCAATAGTTCATATAGGTCATGTATAAACTACATCATGGTATATAAGCATTTCCCGAAAGTTTGGAGAGTTTTTCCATTAAAATTGATCCACACAAGAACCCGTTTGACGTCACTGGACCCACCATGCAGATGAAATCACTCGTGAATCTCAAAGAAATCTATAGAATCTCAACTGAATTCATTGAAACCCCTGCACTTGAACGTATATTGTGTCTCGAAATAATCACAGCAGAAAGCTCTAAATCAATAAACTCAATTCCAACCGGTCTGTGATATTGAATCTCGACAGAATCGAGTGATCGAATCTCAAATAAATCCATTAAATCCCAGCAAAATCATAATTTATCCGATAGGCCTAACAGAACAAAATCTGAAAGCGCAAAAATGGAACTCGTGACGTCATTCCAGGCACGCGCATCAACTGTTACATCCTGGCATTGACTGACGTCACTCGTTCCATTTTTGAAGGAAAAAAAAGAATAAAGACGCTGCCATTTTGAAAAAAAAACCACTCGGGGTTTCAAAACAAGCCAAAAATTAGTCAAATTTGCAACTAAGAAGCCCATAAAGTATACCATAAAGTGAATGTCTTATCGATGAATGGATTTCGACAGAATGAATTAGCATGGATATAAACAGATAGCCGTTCGCCATAGTGTGGTAAGAGGCGGACTCGCCTACATTCCCTCCTCTTTAAATGCTTAACAATAAAATCTAATCGATATATTTATACGAAAAAGAATTCATTTCTATTATACATAAGTTGCCTCGAGTGTGTGTATGTGGAAACATCCACGATATAATCGAGAGCTTTTTTTTTTTTCGCTTTTCGTCGTTATACATATAATGAAGTAGATTGTGGGAAGAGACTGACGACGGCATTGACATCAGATACTTGACTGATTTTACAAAATTTGTGACAAAAGACATGCCATGTTATGTGCATTTGGTGAGAAGGGAGAACCAATATCGATCTATATATAAGGCCTTGCATTAAAAAAAAAAAAAAAAGAGGAACAAAAAAATGCATGTATATGTACACGGATTGAATATGAGAAAAATGCCTTCTCTTAATATATAAGGCCTCGTTATTTATAGTTTGGTTTTGCTTTGAAATCGATAAAAACAAGCATAATCTCATTAGTGACAGTCAAACGCGATTCGGAGTCAATTCTTTGTGGATTTACCATAAACACACGAGGGTATCGTTTTGACAGCAAAATTACGCCAAAATTTCTCCCATTCTGACACATAGTTTCTAATTAAAGTACAAAATATACAAACATGTGCAAAAGTCGATATAAATACAATTAAGTGTATATAGGGAAATTTGGAAATCAAAAATGAAACTTATATCCTGCATGCTTAGGCCTAACCATAACAGATTTCCCCAAGTTGCCAAAAATAAATCATCTTGCATGCGAAAAACGCCACCTTTTGGGTCATTCTGAAAGCTCGGCATCCAAAAAACTTCAAAAAATTATATACTAGTTCCTCATTGGCTCATTTTCGAGCCCTTCGTTAGAAAGGAGTTCAATTGTCGTAATAACTTACCGATACTACCATCATACTATAGTGCCATATACATAAATGTAATAGAGAAGTTGCAAAATTTCGTGAAATTATTTACGAAATGTCGATATAAAACAAAATTTCAATTGGAAAAATGTCAGTCGTGTATGCATTTGTAGATATTGCCTAATTGAGGTTATAGGAATTTATAGAAAATTTCGTTAAATTTTATTAAAACCCTGCAAACCAATGACAATAGAGAGAGCAGTGTGACCAAATACAAATACTGCCTATTTGTCCCCCTATTCCTTCTTAGGATTTCCTGTTGATAACTCCTTATACCTGCATGCATGGCAGCATTGGGATTTCTTTTAATTTATTTCAATTAAAGTCTCATTTAAATGTACGAAAAAAAATAATAATTCTGCAAAATACAATGTATTTTCATGAATTTGTAATAAGGACAGGATGTGCATGACATCATCCGAGGAAGATTTCGTGAATCAATTCTACAATTCTTCACGAAAATCCGCAACTTCTCTATAATTGTAATATATCGATGGCTTAATTAAGAAGCAGCGAATAAGCCAAAAGTTGCTTTCGAGATAATAATTATACAGCGTTTTTATGGGGGAAAAAATGGTATAATTTGTAAATAAAGGGTGAAATTTAGTGAACAGATAAAACAAATATATATTTTATATACAGGGAATGAGCTCATTTCTGTTAAATAATTAAATTAGTAAATTAACTATACTGGTCATTTGAGAAATAAAAGGCTTAAAATTGCACATTCGCTAGTTTGACTTTAATTAAGTTTGCAAGAATAGCGACATAAATTAAGTGTGAAGTAGCTCATGTGCACATATCCATTAATTTGCCTAAATTGAATAAAAAGAAGGCAAAAAAACTGAGGGAAAATTGTCAAATTTAATTACCATGCACTTATCTTGAAATAATACAAGTTTTTTCCTTTTTTTCATTTACATCTACCTTTTTAAATAAAAGTGAATGCAAAAAGGAAAAGTAGGTGTCACATTCGCTACTTGTATTGTTATATTGTATTATTGTATTGTTATATTGTGGGAAAGTAGCGAATGTGCACACACATTATAATGTATGTGCACATTCGCTACTTTCCCCGCAAACTTAATCAAAGTCAAACTAGCGAATGTGCATTTTTAAGCCCTTTTATTTCCCAAATGACTTAATTAATTTACTAATTTTTAATTATTTAACAAAATTTAGCACATACTGTTTCATCCGTTCACCAAATTTTAGCCTTTTAACATCATTTATTTCCAAATTATACCTCTTTTTTTCAATAAAAATGCTATTATCTCTCGATAGCATTTTTTTGGCTCATTCGCCTCTTCTGACTAAGCCATCGAAATATGCCTTCGATGTGGGGAAGGGCTCCCCCCCTCCCCAAGGGCTCCCCTTAATTCGCCCCAAATACCAAAATTGCTTTCGCATACACATTGGATTGAACAAAAGGAAAGGAGAGAAAAGAAAAAGCTCAATATAATATTAATAATAATAATACTATGTATATATATATAAGATGAAGTAAAATAAATGCAAAAATACTTGGCAAATACCTAAAGTGGCAATTTACAAGAAAATTAAATGCAAGAAGAAGAAGGAAGAGGAAATTGCTTCCTTCGACTCAACAATCAAACTAATTTGGTTTTTTGGGCAAATTGTTGCAAATTATTTTCCAATAGCATAATAATAATACACGAGACACAAAACACAATGGATTTTTATGAAATTAATTTAAAACCCTCATGTTTTCTTATAACGATGCATTTCTATAAGACGATAAATATTGACATCCGAAAACTCATAGAGGGCGCCGTATTCTATACCTAAAAGTTATCTTAACTATCAAAAACTTCAAAAGTCAATGAACTACATCCAATTCCATTGAATGACTCGATTCTATTACTTTCTACAAGATGAGTAAATTCTACCGAAAGACTTAATTCTACGAAATAAGTGGATTTTTACGAGAAACTATAGGCTACAGTTGTCGTTGACCAGTGCGACCACAGCCTACTAAGATTTTTTTTATTTTATAAATAAATAAGGCCTGGCAAGTTGAACGTACCTCTATGTAGAATGTGTTATCCATTGAAGTTCAAATCTTTGTCGTAAGTGGCGCCGACTACCGAGCGTTTTCCCATAATTCTCTGCGTTTAAAAAGAAAAACGACAGAGAAAAGGGGATGTCACTCATCTGATTGGCTGTTACTTTCACGTGGTTAATACGTCATGGATAAATTATGAGTCACACGTATTGTTTTGCCCTATCTGCTGTCAAAACGCGAGGGATCTTGGGAAAACGCTCGGTAGTCAGCGCCAAATTGTTCATTTTTGCGGAAGAAACTGGAAACTCGAGCGATAACACCAAAAATCTCAACTTGCCTGGCCTTATTATGCATAAAATAATAAAAAAAATCTTAGTAGGCGGTGGTCCGACACACGAGCAAACACCCATATTTTCAAACATATTAGAAGGATAACGGCTATTAGCAGGATGTCTGCATGGCCAACTCCAGTAACAAATTTCCATGACATTTCCAGGTTTTCCAGACAAATTTTCAAAAATTTAAAGACCGAACGAAAGTGATTTTTAACTCATTTTTACTGACATACCGTATATGCAATTGACACCGCATAATTTGGCAACTATACCCTGGGCCGCACCCAAAAATTCAATTTTCCCCCAAACCAAAAATATTTTTCATAGCCTGCAGGTGAAAATCTGAAAGGTTTTGTACATTACTGCAAAAAAAATGACAGAAAATGGAGTCGCAGGCGAATTTTTTTTGCTCGAAAAAACTCAAAATAGGCTAAAAAATCACTAATAGTGCCTAATTTTCCTTTTTATTTAGATTTTATTTAGATTTTAAAGACACAGATTAAATTTCCATGACATTTCCATGCAGACAATACTGAATTCCATGACATTTCCAGGGTTTCCACACGGCCAGACACCCTGTATTAGTTAATACGTTTACCATGCAGTAGGGGACAGTATCCTATATATATTGTCATTACATAAATACAGAAAGCATGCGGCTTCAAACCGCCATTTTGTAGGGAATATTTTAAATTTTATTTTGTCTGGAGGCAATATTCATTTTACGAATCCGCCATGACAGTTGCACTGGATATATGCCCCCAAATCCCCACTTTAAAAGTAAGCCTATAATCCCCATTACACCTACTTTTTTAAAATGTGCCCTGTATACCCGTTTAGGCCCATACATTTACAATAGACATTCTGTTAAATTCGTGAAAAATACACCGAAAAATGCCAACTTATTTTAGACATTTACAAATGACTGGCTCAGTGCGTAAAGGCGCTTCGGCTGACTGCCTTATAAACACAAGTTCTTCTGTCAAAACACACCCTAAACAAAATTTCTGCAAAATTTACTCTTTTCTGTTAGGAATATTCATCATTTTTTTGTTTAGGGTGGAACCTACTTGTCCAGTGCGCATCCACCGCACATTAATTTCTGATAAAAAAAAAAGGCTTTTATTATGGAAGCGCCGTAGCGTATTTTTATATACACCATATTTTGTTAATATTAAAAAAATAAATTTCAACCTATACTTTACTCCTGATGCGCCACACCCTGTTCATTTCGGCACAATTTATTTTGTCTAATATTTTTGGTAAAAATAAAAGTAGGCCTATACAGTATACATGTAACTTCCCGACAGCTTATCTAACCAGGTGCTCAACCGGCACTGGCAAAGCGCTTTTCCCCGTGCAGGAGAGAAGGAGAGCGGAAAAGCGCTTTGGGAGTGCCGGTTGAGCTCCTGGTTAGATAAGCTGTCGGGAAGCATATATAACTCTACATTATCCATTTTTCAACAATTTACAAAAATGTGCAGCTATATAAGCGAGACGCCAATTTTCCCTGACCATTTTCCATTTTCAATGACATTTCAATTCATTCTTTTTTTCATTTTTCTTGTTAATGTTTCATTTTTCCTGACCTTTTCATTGTCTTTTCCTAACAAGTTTTCGTTTTTCCTGAAATTCATTATAACAACATTTTCATTTTCCATGACTCTCCACTTTCAATGACATTTTTTTCCTCTGTTCTGACTTTCCATGATTTTTTTCTTCATTTTCCTTGACTTTCCTTAACTACTTTTAATTTCCCCTGAGCCTTCCTTGACCAATTTTAATTTTCCACGATTTTCCATGCCCACTTTTGCTTTTCCCTGATTATCCTTTACCGATTTCTATTTTCCCTGACTTTCTCAGCTTACTTTTTCCTTTGCTCTAAGATTTCATTATTTTTTTTTTCCTTTTCCCTGACTTTTTATGACAATTTTTTTCCTTTGCTCTAACTTTCCATCAATTTTTCTTCATTTTCCTTGACTTTTCCTCATCAATTCACGTTTTTTCCTGACTTTCCTTAATTACTTTTAATTTTTCCCGACTTTCTATGACTATTTTTTGAATTGCGCCTACTTTTCACTATTGTTTCATTTTCCTGAATTTCAATAACATTTTTTTTTCTCATTTTTATTGACTTTTAATGAAAAATATCTTTTCATCATTTTCCCAAGACTTTCATAGATTCTTTTCCTTAATATTCAAACTTTTCTTGACAATCTTTCCTTTTTCCTGACTTTCCATGACATTTTTACGTTATTCCCTGACTTTGGTATATATTGCATGAAAAAGGGCTTCACCCAAAACTTACACTATACTGAAACCCACTGAAAATAGATTCACGAAATAACAATATAATTATTTAAAAGCGCAAATATTCGCGTTTTTAGCATTAATAAATAACGTCAAAAAAGGGGGGCAGGGGGGGGAAAGAAAGCGAAACCTATATTTTATTATATAAATAAATTTCTACTAAAAATAATTCTCGCTTTTCGCCTTTCATTAATGAAAACAAAAATTAATTAATCATACATTATCATAATAATGTATAACTTATAACGGAGTTTTAATCATAAAAAAAAATCCCTCATATCGTGTTTGTTGTTAAAAGCCGTGATTAATTCATGCAATTAGAATTCTTAGAAAAATAACACTATATTTCACAGTCACTAAACATAAGCCTATATTATATTATATACCAAATTTTTAGCAGAAAAAATTTAGCTTAATTTATGCGAATTTCTATAAGCTATAGTGTCCAACCTCAAAGTAGGACTCCCCGCTTTCTGCGCAATTCAATATGGTAATAAGTGAATTAAAAGCAGAAAAATATAAAATTAGCACATTTTTCACAAATTTCAAGCATTTTATAATTCCTCGAAAAATGCAATATTTAAAAAAAAAATGCGATGTTTTCCCAAAGTTTAATAGGTTTTTGACAATCTTAATTTATAATGCGTTTGTGCATTACTTATGTCGCACCAGGTACAGCGCTATGACGTCAGCTAAAGCGCTCCAGCAAGGAGCACAAACAATATGGCTGCCCCCTTTACCCACTTATAATTTTATCAATACTTTTAATTGTAATAATTATTAATGAACTATTTTCAGCAATTTCAGAAGGTAACGATTCCCCCGGAATTTATTTTATT
>JAQIXP010003744.1:0-12546 GCA_034700285.1 Proteroiulus fuscus
GAAATATTGGACGAAATCTGTATGTAATTATTATATCATGTGTGGTAATAGTTATTGGAATCTTTGTAGTGTCATGTATGTTAAGCATGATTAAGTCAAAGTAAAATAGCATGATTAAGCATGGAACCATGATTAAAAAAATTGGGGATGTTCAACTGTATGAACATAACTGAAAAACTTCAACCATGTTAGTGTTGAAAAATAATAAGTAGTAACCATAATATTGATAAACTTATATTTAAAATATTGCTAACCTACAAGTTTCAAGGGATCATCTTGTGAAAGAAACAGCCCATAAATCAATTTTTGTAAGTCAACTGTGCAACACAACTGTAAGTAAACTGTGCTACATGGTGTGTGTGCAACTTTGAAGTGGTGATGGTTGTTTTTTGCACTGAAGTTTTACCTCCGGCAACAATCTATTGTCCTGACCAATGCAGTTTTAAGTTGGTTAGTATCCGCAATCGTCATTTGGGAAAGAGTTGTGCAGATATATTAATAACTGGACATTCCAACGTTATTCTGCATATATCTGAACTAAAACTTGGAATATATGAACTTATGTTAATTGAAGACTGCATAAAAGTAAACCTAAAAAAAGTTGCAGCCAAATCCGACACTGAAGGCAATAGAAGATCTCTTTAATTCCTGCACGGAGGAGCTTACAGGAATATTATCAGAAATTGTGCAGTACCTCAGCAATCCAATTCACACTGAAAGGTGTGCTAATGATCATCTATTTGCTGGACTTAAAAAAGCATCAACTGATAGTAAACCAACTGCTACAGTTGCTCCATTACAACTCCTGTGAGAACTACTCAGTTGAGAACTGGTGTGAAAATCTTCATTTTTCAAAGAAAAAAAAATGACTGACAAATGTTTGGCATCAACTTCATCAGATCCAGTTAAATACTTTAAGAAAATCAAAAAATATATGTGCAAATAACAGAAAAGAAGGCTTTGGACATGCATGCCATTCTCATCAACGAAAGGTATCAGAGGCATCAAAGAGCCCAAAATGCAAATTTTTAGACACAAAAGTGAATTCAGACATTCCAAGTGAAAAACGGACAGTTAAGCATCAGGAACAACCAATACCTGGTCCCAGATGCTCGTTCAACAAGGATGAGCTGGAGAAGCAGGATCAGCAGCGCACCGAGTTCTACAAGCAGCAGAACATTAAAATAGTGCAACGAATAGAATGAAAAAACCACCCTCCACCACTACCAATAAAGAACCCACCAAAAAAACAAAATCTTCCCGGGACTGGTACCAAGAAGACAAAGAAAAGGAACTGGAACCGAGCAAGAAAGTTAAAAGCTGCCCTGGACAAAGCTATTCAAGAAGCTAATGACTCTTGGACTGCTAAGTTTAATTTGGATCCCAGTACATTTAAATAATATTAAATTAACCTAATTAACTATTTCACTACTATTGACAGATTATCATTGTTCACTTATCGCTATTTCAGTAATTGTCTTTATCCTATGTGCTTTCATACTTGACTTTGAGTGTTATTGGGGTTATCTAACTTTTCATGTTATATTGAGATAGACTATAGCTTACAAATATTGCTTAATATTATATTAGTGGTGTTACAAAGTGTATTAACAATTTAGAGACTTTTTAAGGGACTACTTGCATTTGGAATAGTGTAAGGCTTAGTATATTTACTATCCTCAGACAGTAAATATAATTTGGGAGGGAAGGATTGTGATTTGCACTTATGATGCACCTCGTACTGTGCACATTGGATGCACTTGCCAAGGCCAAGGTCAATGCAAGTGACAGTGTGCGTGACACAGGGTTGCATCGGTGCACATCTCCCCTTCCCATAAAAAGGGGTAAATATTAAAAGAAATAAAAATATACATAAAATTGAGAAAAACCAAAATTAAACAAAATTAAATTTGGCCAAAACCACAAGTTAGACATCCCATTTGCATCACACGTGCGCACGGGGAAAAAAACCATGTGCGTCAATGTTACGCACGTGTTACACACGAAAGTTGTCCATTTTGGCCAAAAATGTCACCCAAAAACTGGGTATAAATTCAGGACTGGATTAGATTACAGTATTTGGCATTCGCATTCTGATCTGAACCAAACTTGGCCAAACATTGTTGGTGGACACCACCGACTGTGCTTTGGACTTCAAAAATACTAACCACAAATTGGTGAGTAAAAACAACTTAGATTATAAAATGGACTTGAGTTTTGCTTGGTTGGTGGGCTTCCACCCGACCAAGTTGACCTGAGTCTGTTCGGACTTCAAAGAACAAAATACAAAACTACAATTAAGAATATTTCAGAAGTTAGATAAAGCTAAGAGATAGAAAATAAAGATGCAGGGAATTTAACTGAATTGAATAGTATAATACTGTTAAAACTAACATGGTTGGTGAGTACCACCTGACCAGGTTGGCTTTAGAATAAATTTTAACAAGAAATAAAATATGAAAAAAAGGGGAAAAAAATGTATGCGAAAATCAAACTGAATGTAAAATTGAATTATGTTTAATGAATAAATGTTGAATGTTATTAGTTAAAAACAAAATATTGATTATTTTCCATTTTAAAAGGTCTTTATTGACTTATAATCCAGGCGGACCGAATTTAGCTTAATTTCTGAATAGTTCAAACTACCACAGACAATTCGGAAAATAACACATTGTGCTTTAAAAATGGTGAATAATGCAGAACTCTGTCAACTTCCATTTGGAAACCCTTTACCCAAGAACCCAACCCTGTCCATATGGGTGATGAAAGGACTTTGTCATGAAGTTGGCAAGGCAGATTTCTTTTTCGTCAACTTTGGAAACTTAATTGTGCGATTATCTGGGCTGTCAACAATGAGCAGACATTTTTGAAGATCAACTTGAAGTCTTTGAAAAACAATTACAAAGACTGGTGAACCAAAATCCAGTCCCAACGCAAGAAAATGCTTATGAACTACTCAATACATTTGCATCTGAAATTAATACTAATGTGACAACAAACAATAAATCGGCAAGTGAGAGGGAACTATATCTAACACTATTCGAAAAATACTGGCAACAGACTTTTGTTGGTCCAGTAAGAGCAACCAACAAACTTGTCATGAGAGGGTTGCACTCTCATGACAAGTTTGTTGGTTGCCAATTTAGTACATTTGGATTAAAAGGATTAACAAACAAGACATTACCAAAAAACCCAGACCAGGTTTAAAAACAGTGGAAAAACTCATTTCAATTCACAATTCAACTATTTTTAACTGTGAACTTTCTTATTGTTGTGTCCTGGTTTTGAGCATCCTAAAATAGACATTCGGATAGAGCTTTAAAAACAGTCTCAATTCTACAGTTTCATCTTCAGCTCTCCAGCATAGCAGTACCAAGAGAAACTGTGAGTTGTGCATTTAAAATGGCAGATTTTTTTCGTATCCCTCACTATCGCCATTTGTTGACATCATTTGTCAGTAACATGGTCTATAGTCATCGTAACTAAGAAAGACGGCAGTATGCGATTCTGCGTCGATTATTGTCAGCTCAATGCTCAGATGGTACCAGACCAGTATCCATTACCACAAATTGATGACGCCCTCAATTCGATAAATGGAGCCAAATATTTTGAAACTTTGGACCTTGCTAGCGGATATTGGCAGTTGAAGGTGGCCGAAGAAGACATTCAGAAAACTGCCTTCTCCTGTCATTGAGGTTTATACGAGTTGGTCAGAATGCACTCCCACTACGATGCAGTGAGCATTAGAGATTCTTCTAGCAAATATCAAATGAGAAACATGCCTCATTTATCAGGACGATATCATTACGTATGCGACAATGTTCGAGCTGATGCTTACACATTTGTAGGAAATTTTCAGACTACATCGATCAGCCAATCTTAACTAAAATCAAACAAGAGTTTCTTCGGTTATACTAGCATCACCTACCTAGGACACAAAGTATCTGGAAACAAGGTGGAGCCTGACACTGAGAAAGTCATTGCCATGAAGAACTTTTCGAGACAAACAACCAAAACCGAAGTACGTAGTTTTCTCGAACTCGCCGGATACTACAGACACTTCATTGAACATTTTGCTAAAATTGCAGCGCCACTCCATGCGCTGACGGGGGACAACGTGCCATTCAGCCAGTGTGAACGTTGTAAAGAAGCGTTAGATATCTTAAAAGAAAGATTAACATCAGAACTGATTCTAGCAACGTTTGATTCAGCACTACCTGCATCTCTTCACACCGATGCACCCATCTTAGGACTTGGAGCTGTTATATACCAGGGGAGAAGGACAAGAAGGTGCTAGCCTACCTTTCGTGATGCCTAGGAAAGAACTAAAAATCCTACAGCATGACAGAAATGGAAGCGTTAGCGATCATTTGGGTGATTAAAAAGTATTGTCATTACCTACTGGGATGTTCATTAGTGCTGGTTATGGATCATCATGCGCTGTGTTCGCTCCAGAAAACAAAGGATCCGAAGGGTAAACTTAATTGCTGGCTACTAGAACTTTCTGAGCACCACTTTCAAGTCATCCACAAGAGTGGTTTTCACCATGTCAATGCCGACGCCCTAAGTAGATGTCCGCTCCAAGATCGCATCAGGGAGACGGAATTTGTCTTTGTAGCAGTTACCGTAAAGAAAGACAAGGTAGAAGGTTTCCAACTTCACAAACTGAAAAAGGAACAGGAGGCAGAATGTGATATGTGCCACATCCGCGATGAACTGCACCAGAATCCAACTATGCCACTGTTAAGCTTTTACTGCATTCTTAATGGTGCACTCTACAGACATCTTCAAAACGAGTTCTAACAGCAACTTGTAATCGTGGTACCAAAATCCTTATGCGAGCAAATCCTTTACGCAGGCCATGATTCAAGCATAAACTGCCACCTCGGTATGGCTAAGACGCTCACGCGGATTCAAAGAACTTTCTGGTGGGACGGCTTAGTGGCGGAAATATGACATTCTGTCAAAACCTGTGCCTCCTGTCAGAAATTCAAAGCAAGTCAGCAGCAACCTGCAGGACTAATGCAACCTATTAAGACATTAGTGCACCCTGCGATGCACTGTAGCATCGATTGTCATGGACCGATGCCAGTTGGGATTTGTGGACTACAATTCATTATGTTATCGATTGATTATTCCACAAAGTTTGTTGTAGCAAAAGTGGTGAAGAAACAGAACAGCCGTACCATAGTCGACTTCATTACAGAAGACATCACACTTCTGTACGGACTTCCAAAACAACTGATGTTGGATGAAGGAAAACCATTTGTTTCTAAAATGATGAAGTCCTTCTGCAAGCTGAATAAAATTAAACATCGCAGATCCACACCATATCACCAGCAAGCAAATGGCATTGTGGAGAGAGCAAACAAGAGAGCAATGGTTATGATACGTCATTTGAATCTGCTAAAACAGCATTTCTCAACCTTATTTGTCCCGAGCCTCCCAAATGAATTGGCCATTTACTTGTGCCCCCCCCCCCATCATTTATTGTCCGGTGCAAATTTTATTTTTCAAATGAAAACTTAAGATTTTTTGATTGGTAGGGCCTATTTTAAAATTTAATTTGTTTCTTGAAAAATGTTTGAAAACAGATTGTTTTTCTTAGGGTGTCTGGCCAAATCCATGAATAAATTTCACTGACATTTCCAGGTTTTCCAGATAAATTTTAACAAATTTCCAGACCAAACAAAAGTGATTTTGAACTCATTTTTACTGACACATGCAATTAAAAATGCAACAATCAACAACTACCCTGGGCTGCACCCACAAATCCATTTTCTTTATCCAAAAATACTTTTCATGGCCCGCAGGCAAAAAATCTGAAAGCTTTGTACAGTACAGTAAAATAAAATGACAGAAAATGGCAATGCAGGCGATTTTCTTTGCTCAAAAACACTCAAAAATGGGCTACAAAATTACCAGTAGTGCATGTCTAATTTTCCATTTTATTTAATTTTCCAGGCACAGATTAAATTTCCCTGACATTTCCAGACACTATTGATTTCCCTGACATTTCTAGGGTTTTCAGATGGCCAGACACCCTGTATCCTCATTAACTAGCATTTGTATGGACAATTTTTAAAAAAAATTAATTTTTTTTGAAAGTCGATGGCTTCCCCGCGCACCAAAGGAGGCGCGCCCCCAGGTTGAGAAATGCGGTGCTAAAAGACCAAAATGAGACTGGATGGTTTCATTATCCCATTGTGTGATGGCATATAACACTAGTGTTCATGCAACGACTGGATTAACACCATTTTATTTACTACACGGGTACAAAGCTAGGACCGCGTTGGAGGCAAACAAATTAACCGACGACAAGCCTAGAGAAGAACGTATGACTCGTTCCCATGAATCAGCGAAAGCTAAAGTCGTCAAGGATTACTCAAAACAAAGGCCTACTTTGATTAAAAGCATCACGACGTCCAGTTCGAGAAAGGACATGTACTCGTGAAGAACAATGGCTCTTTTCCAGGACAGGCTTCAAAGCTTGTGCCACCTTACAAAGGACCTGCAAAAATTGTTGTCGTTAAACAAAATGGACTAAACTATGTCTGTGAGTTTATGGATATTGATGGTAAGACGAGGCAGTCTACAGTACACAATACAATCCTCAAGCCTTATCATTTGCGAGCTCCACTACGATTCACCATCCAACAAGAAGATGGGAAATATAGGATGCAACAGCAGCAGTAAGAACTTGTGAACAATTTGGAGTTGGCGCCTTAAAATAAACCCCGAATCTACACAACAACGCTTCTGTTATTGATGTTACGTGACCTGTGACACCATTAACATGTGTTTATGAAAGTAGTATATGACCCCTATCTGGCAAATGGCTGCCATGTCACGTGACATTATCATTAAGTGACGTCACCATGATGGTGATGTCATTGATTGAAAAGTTAATGGGCAGCACACATCATGTGACCATGCATCCAGATAGGGGTCTTCTTAGTGGGCCATTTGGCCACGCCCACTTAGCCGGAGGCAGCAATTGATGATTGCTTGAAATAAATAAATTGAAAATTATTGTTGTTGTGGTGATGGCGCTGCTGTTGTTTGGTGTTGTTGTGCTTCTGTTGGTGATGATGGTGGCACTGTTGTAGTTGGCTCCTATTGTAGTGGTGGTTGGTTGGTTCCAACCAACCAACCAGCAGATACCGCAGATACTGCAGCATAACAGTTTTGATCCTGTGGTCCTGAAGTCCTGGTGCTGGCACATATACAGTCATGGCCATCAAGCCTAAGTAGAACTAAGGGTCTTAACCTTTTACTTAAGCTTTGCTGGTAATTAACTGCATGGGCATTGGCCACAAGTCTGTGACATCATAGTATGATGTGTTAGGATGTCATACTATGACATCATAATATTTCTTAAATTGAAATTTGTCTGTACAGGCCCAATGTCTAATAGTCACAGGGACCATATAATGCACTTAAGTGTGATTCACTAACGTGAGGGTCACACTTAAGTGTAAAAATTACTATTTCTGGTTGTAACACAACCAGGAAATAAGGGTTAAAAATGCATGTATTTGAATGGGCCCAATGCTAAGGCAATGGGTGACATTCAAGTGCATGTTAGAAATAGGCCTATTAAATAAAAATAGGCCTATATAAAAATAAAATAAAAATAAATTGGCATCCTATATAATGAGTATAGGAGGTGCCACATTTGATAAAATACAAAATGGCGTCCATACTTAATTAATGAAATAGCCGCCATTAAAAATGCCTGAGAAATACATGCAAATATATGTTTATGAATTTTCAATGACATCCAAGGAACAAAATAATAATAATAATAATAATATATATTTATTCATCATAACCACGGTTAAAAAATGAAAAGCACAGTACAGGATGGTCAAAAACGTCACCAACGTAAAGGCTGATGAACAACTACAAAAAACATTTTTGGTCGTAATAATCTGACAGGTCAAGCTTGACCAGGTGTGATTTGAATATAGGCAAAGAAGGGGCAGACACAACATTTTCAGGCAAGGAATTACAAACCCTCCCTGTTCGAGCCAAGAAAAAGTAATATCTATAATTTAATTTGGGGGTTTCCCCACTCAATTTGTCGAGAGTGACCTCTCATCAACCTGCCACTCTTTATCCTAACAAAATTTTGCTCAGGTCCCAAAAAAACCATCTCATTGATCAGCTTATAAAGACAAATCAAGTCGAGGAGTACCCTATGTGTTTCAAGAGTAAGCAATCCTAACCTGGAGAGCCTTTGGGGATAGGTTAGGTTCTGCATCCCTTTTAGTCTTTTTGAAAATTTCCGTTGGACCACTTCGAGTGTTCTGACATCCCTTACCAAGTGGAGATTCCATATTAGTGAACCATATTCCAGAATGGGTCTAACATAATTTTGAAATGCCACAACCAGGGTTCGGGGGTCAGAATATTGCAAACACCTTAATATAAGGGATGCCCTGCCATGAGCAGATGCAGCAACCTTACTGCAATGACTTCCGAACTTTAGATTGTGTGATACAGTGATACCCAGATCACGCTGTTCAGTGGTTCTTGCTAGTAATACATCACTAATAGAGTAGTCATATTTTGGATTTTTTTCTCCCAAATGTAAGACAACACATTTCTTGGCAAACAAGGGAAGTTGCCACTGGGCTGTCCATTTGGACACCTGGTCAAGAGAATACTGAAGAACTCTATGGGAAGTATTGGAACCCACCTCCTCAAAAAGTTTGGTATCGTCTGCAAAGGCATACAACTGGGAAATACCTTCCATGCACACTAAATCATTGATAAAAAAGAGGAACAGCATAGGACCCAGAACACTACCCTGTGGGACCCCACTCAGGACTGGCATTGAGCTTGACATTTCGGCACCCACTCTTACAACTTGAACTCGGTTTTTCAAAAAAGATGAAACCCCATTCTAGCAAAAGATCTGATAATCCAAATATTGCCAATTTGTAAAGCAACTTTCCATGGGAAACCTTATCGAAAGCTTTTTCGAAGTCCAAATATACAATGTCTCCGCATTTTCCGGAGTCAAGTATCCTTGTCCAAGTATCCAAACAACACAACAGTTGTGCGGTGGAATTTCCATTGGCCAAAAATCCAAATTGCCGATACGAAAAGGTAAACATTTCTTTAAAATGTTCAGCGATGATAGTTTCAATAATTTTGCAGGGAATGCAAGTCAAAGATATTGGCCTATAATTTTTAGGATCAACAGAACTGCTTTTTTTAAAAATAGGAATTATTATTAAACTTTTCCATAAATTTGGAATTTTACCCTGTGCCAGAGAAGCTTGAAATAACCTGCTAAGCGGATCCACTAGAGAGCTGGCACATTCATTATAAATAATGACTGGGATTTCATCAGGTCCAGCTGAACTGTCCTTTTTGATTTTTTTAACTTCAATTGCATTACCTTCTTTTTACTTGGACAATGAATTTGACAATGTAGAAAAAAACAAGGCACAGTTTATATACAGTGGTCTCATTTATGGTAATTAATCTCAACCTAGAAAGGGGTTTGTCCTCACCATTACAGGTAGGTAACAAGCCATTATCTAGTGTGAAAGCCTTGTGAAAAGTAGAATTTAACAAATTAGCTTTTGCCTTGTCATTGTCAACCAATGTGTCATTTTCTCCTAACAAAGGTGAAATTGACCCAAAATGCTTATGTTTGCTGTGGACAAATCTATAAAAGGAGGCAGGAGTCTGTGAATGAGCTACTGCCAACTCCCTATTTTTTTTTTCTTCAAGAGCCCTTGCATAACCTAATGCTGCAGTCTTAAAAGCTATTCTATTAACTTCCATCCTCATTGACTTATACTTCCTCCAAGCTACCTTCTTTTTTAAGCTCAGCCGGACATAAACTTCCAGTTGGTAACCCTCTTTTCTTAGTTTTTGGCACACATTGTGTGATCATATTTTTCAAAACTTCCAGTAAATAATCCCAAAGAACCTCAACTGAAGGGTCGCCAATTTTAAATAATGACCAATCAATGTTACTCAAAAATAAATTTGCTTTGACAAAATCTGTAGAATGGTAGTCCAAAATGGGTTTAG
The DNA here is from genome assembly GCA_034700285.1 of Proteroiulus fuscus. NCBI lineage: Eukaryota > Metazoa > Arthropoda > Diplopoda > Julida > Blaniulidae > Proteroiulus > Proteroiulus fuscus. The sequence goes on from JAQIXP010003744.1 coordinate 10,057, forward strand.
AAGTACTCGTCATTCCCTGGCAACTCATCAAAAAAGAGACAGGAATATGCGGTGGGTCATCACTAGTGGACATTGGCATAAGTGGAGTAAGCTGTCTGATGAGAGATGGGGCAGAGCTAAAAACCAAGCTTAGATAATTTTGTCCCCTAGTTGGAAATTCCACAACCTGTGTCAAACCAATACTAGCCATGAATTGCACAAAAATCTCATCTTGGACATTTTGAAGTGCTTGAATTGGCCAATGGATTTGAGGACGATTAAAATCCCCCAAAATAATCAAAACATTAGCGTTCTGGGAAAGAAAAATTAAAGATTTGTGCAAATTTGAAATTTCAAAGTCCATATTAACAGCTTTGGGTGGTTGATAAACCACAACTACTCGCACCTTGTCCTGGTTCAATAGAATATCAATTGCCAAAATTTGGGTAATTGCACTTTCATTTTTGGTCTCCACTGGATGACACTTATACGAATCTGGGAGAAGAATACTCACTCCCCCACCCACACTATGTGATGGGTTAAAAATGTACATTTTTAATCTTATTTCTCAAATTATACTTTAAATTAGTAATTTATTTAATTATTTAACAAAAATTAGCACATTCCTTATAAATTATTGCTTCATCTCTTCACCAAATTTCACCATTTTAAGTTTATTTCCAAGTTATACCATTTTTCCATTAGAATTCTATTATCTCAAAAACAACTTTTTAGCTTATTAGCTACTTCTGAATTAAGGCATCAATGTGGTGCAGATCTCACACAAGGGTCAATGAATGTAAAAGATAGCTGCTAAGAAGCGCTGGCTTCAGGTTCCAAAAGTAGGAAAATTTTCCAACTATAATTGCTGCTTCTGCAGGTTGTGGTTACAATGTTGTTCAATATTTGGTGCAACAGAGGACGTAAACTTGATACTCGGAGGATACCATCATGACTCATCATGACTGATTGAGGTTTCTACCACATAAGCCATTTTGGAATATTCCAGAATAGATCCTTTGTTGCTTCACCTACTGAATGTCAATTGCAACTACCTCCAGGGGCGGATACAGGGGGGGAGGCAATGGGGGCAATTGCCCCCTCCCCCTTAGCCAGCAAATTTTGCTGTCCAGTATAAGCAGAGAAAATGGCCGCCTCCTTCCGTAATATGTGATTACCCCCCCTTTAGCAAAATCCTGTATCCGTCCCTGACTACCTCATGATAATTCACATTTACCAGCATTACCCTATGTGGATTTCCTTTCTCTTCCCCCCCCCCCATATTGAGTGGACAGCCAGCCAACCTGCAATATCTTGCACGGTGGTTTTGACTAACTTTTGATGTGGGATGAACAAGATAAATTGTATATGTTAACTTGCTTGAAATCGTAGTTTTGTTACCGTAATGTCGGAAGTAGATCGTGGCAATTCGGGGTCACTAGTGTTCTTCTGTTCTTCCTTAACCATTAGCATTTCCTCTCTCAGCTGCCGCATCTCTTCCAGTACTTCCTCCTTGAATTTATTCAATTCGTCTGTAAATTAAGTAATAAGTGATGCCACAACATGGTTCATCGCCCAAATTTGTTGGCACCGTAATATTGGTGCACATAGTACTGCCACTAGGGGGCCATCGATCCAGTAGTGATGTCATGAAATTCTGGAGTACTTTGGACATTTTCATCCTTAATTTCTTCCCCATATGGCAGCATTTTGTTCTAATCGTATTACCTGATGTGTAAACTATATGGTCAAGTTTCAACAATATAACAGTTAACATTAACCCAAGGTCACCCAGGAAAAAATTTCCTTCACAATGACTGTAGTACTGCAGTTTTATTGTAATAAATGGCTGCAATTTTTCTACACTAAAAGAGCAATAATTTAGCAATACTATTGCAGTTAGTTAGCATTATTATGAAACAAATACCTGAAGTAACTGCGCAGTAATTTAGCAATTTCACAACTGCAAAGTTACTGCAATTCAAGTGCACTTTTTCTGCACCAAACTATGACGCAAGCAGTGATTCTTCAAGACCACCATTCAACCCAAGACACTATGGAAGACGAGCTAGAAGCCCTCCACAATTACTCTAGGCATGAATGCGTTGTATTTTTCGGCTTTCCAAAACCATCACCACAACAATCTCTTGAAAACTTGTTCCACGAACTTGCTGAACTCCTTGACATCCAAAATCATCAGTCCATATTAATCGAAGCAATACATCCCCTATACCCAGCAATTCCTAGCAAACCCCCACCCCTAATTATCCTCAAGTTTGCGCACCGCCCCCAAAAAGATATCTTTTTCCAAAAGTTTATTAATTCCAAACTTAAACTCTCATCTTCACCCCTGTTCTCAAAAACCTCGATGTCGCAAAGCTTTTGCAGACAAACCTTAGAAAAAAGAAAGCTATTAATGCCTCATTTCCATTACTTAAAATCCACAAACCAGCAATGTACTCTAAAAGAGTCCACATTATGGCTCAACAACAGATCATTCAAAATTAACCC
>JAQIXP010003745.1:0-12543 GCA_034700285.1 Proteroiulus fuscus
CACTTAGAATGTTCTGATAAATTGTTTTTAAGGAATAATTGTTTGATAAAAACCTTACCTTATTCATAATAGGGTAGTAATTTCTTCATAGGATTATCATTGAAATATAGGGCTAGCATGCAACCTTGGGACATGTTATGCCAAAAACATCCACCAGGTGTCGCCAAGGGAGAACTTCTTACTCCCTATAGTTTTAATGAATGTCTCCTCATATGTGCGAGGATGGTTAAATACATAAAATAACAAGATCTCTCAATTTGTAATGTTCATTATTTCCTTCAAATTCCCTACCTGGCCAGAGAAGGTAGAATACTGTTTCCTCTCATTCATGAATACTATAAAGCGAAACCGAACAAAAGAACGGCTTAAATATCCAATTACTGGCAATCACAAGTCAATGGATATTTACGCCGTTCTTTTGCTTGGATTCACTATAGGCAGTGCATTATATCAGACATACTGTAATCAACTCGACTTGTTAGATGGCCTAAATAGTAACCAAAAGAAACTCCAAATATAACCCTTTTTGTTAGTTAAGGCAACTCATGAGGTGATAAATAGGCATAAAAATCATACTATCAACAGGCAACAGGATAAAGACGATGGAAAGTAAACTACAAAATTTAAGGCATTCTAGACAAAATCCAAGGAGGGTTACCATGATGTGGTTTTTCTCCATGCCTTTGCTTAAAGCACTTCTAGCCACCTCTGTGAAGTTGGTACCACCCACGACATAATTTTAAAAAAAACCTGCTTTTAATCATTAGTTTATCGTTAGTTTACGATAGTTTTGCTAATTTTAGGTTAGTTTTGATTTTTAACAGTGATTTAAAAAAAAAAATATTGGTGGGGGGCCAAATACACGGTTGCCCCCCCAATCTGAAAACCAACACAAATTTATATTTTTCTTATAGGAAAACGTTAGTTTTCGATTGTTTTGTGGTTTTTGGCGTTTGTTGTGCAAAACTGATAATTTTATAGAGGTTTTTGTGGGGGCACCAACTACATGGCACCAACTACCCCCATGCCACAAGTAGCAACCTCGTTACAAAAAATCCTATAGAATTTTCTATTTTTGTTAAACAATTGCCAAAAAGCACAAAACAAGTGAAAACTATCAATTTCCCATTGAAAAAATGCATTTTTGTAATGTAATGGTTTTACAGACTGGGGGGGGGGCCATTGTGCATTTGGTGCCCCCACAAAAACCTCTATAAAATTATCAGTTTTGCACAACAAATGCCAAAAACCACAAAACAATCGAAAACTAACGTTTTCCTATAAGGAAAATATAAATTGGGGGTTGTTTTTCAGTTTGGAGGGGGCAACCGTGTATTTGGCCATAACCAATATTTTATTTTTAAAAATCACTGTTAAAAATGAAAACTAACGCTAAAATTAGCAAAACTATTGTAAACTAACGATAAACGATTAAAGGCAGTTTTTTAAAAATTACTTTCGTGGGTGGTGCCAACTTCACAGAGATCTTCTAGCCTATTATATCATTGTTAACAACCTCACTTATTGTTTGCGCAACATTAAAACATTGTTTCAAAACACCTGTCATGTCAATTATGGTGGAGTTATCTATATTCAAAACTACCTACAAGTTCAACCCAAACCCATCTTTGGGAACTGGAAAAAGCATGCAGATGGAAAGTTTGAGATTTATTTCTAGCCGAAACATGGTCAAGCACTGAGTAGTGTGTTCAGATTTCTGTGACTAAAAGATGTAGTAAGCTGACTTGTTGAGTTGAATGATGTAGCCCTGAGTGATTTTCATCTATTTGGAAAATTGATGACGCATCTTGGTGGGTGCCTTCAATGCCTTTATGATGTTCGAGTGTCCTCCTGAATGTGGGATAACCACCTTACCAAATGGTATCATGACATGCTGATCGTAGGGTACTGAGTTGAATTGAATGTACTGGTATGTCAAATTATGCTTTGGCAAGTATGGGGATTATGTGGAAAAATAACCTGTACCAGGGCTGTACTATAGATATGTACAGACGTGTATATTAAATCCACGAAGTTAAGCAAAAAGAGTTATCTAATTTAAAGGATCACTCTCATAAAGTACAGATTTGGATCTAGGGTAAAGCAAATTTATGTATACATATTCACTCGTTTGAGGGTATGGTGCCAAATATTCACTCCGCGGCCATTATGACTTTGACCGAGCGGAGAGAGGTCAAAGTCAAAATGGCCAAGGAATGGTGAATGTCTGGCCCATACCCTAAAACAAGTGAATATATGTCATATACCATGGAATCAACTATTTTGATCAATTTTACATAAAACATCATTAGTTAGATTTAAATTTAAATTAAAATTTATTTTAAAATTGTCATTAGTTTGGGCTTTATTTGAAAATTTAAGATTGGTTTTCATCCATTTTTTCTTTGATTTTGCTGTGGATAAATTAAAAGTTGCATCATTTTTACAATTTTTAGAAAGAGCTAATTCAGTTCAAAGGTATTTTCTCCTATTGTTTGTGTATCTGACTTCTCTGAAGGAATTATTAAGAATACCCATACCAGAGAACAATGAAGATAACCTCACCCCATGGTATATTTTTAATATAACACCAGAGTAGATAATCAACCTTAAATTGGAGGACCTATGCTCTATATACATCACTTATAACCAGACTTGGTAGCATTTCACAAATACATTCCCTAAACTAAAGAATTCTATTTCTCCTCAAATAATTACATTCCTCCAGCATCGTTAAAAAATTTCTTTAAAATAACCAAATTATTTAGCCAAAAGCATGGTATCTACAAGATATTCCTAATTTTACATTCTCCAAACAAAATACTTATTCCCCAAAAAGCCTAAATAAGTAAAAGCATAAATCTTTGACAATCCAGAGCATGTTTTCTTAGTTAATACTAAGACACTGACTGACCCCCTTCTTAACAACTTCCACCAACAAACACTATGTAAGGAATGACTGTTTCCCGCCGGTTTAATTACAGTGATGACGATGACGTGACTATGCAAATTAAGTTGGTCACGTGATGGAAGAAAATTCTTCCAGTAGTGACGTGGCAGCGCCATCTTGGATTGGTGGATTGTATAGGAAAAGGACAGTCTTGTTTAGGATCTCGGACAGTGTGGTCCAGGTGGTAATGATGAAGTGTTAAAGGTGTTTATTTAGTTTTTTGAGTTGTTAGTTATTGTTAGTATTGTGTACATGGACGTGAATAAAAGTATAGTTTAATCACAAGGCAGGTAATTATTGAGATTGTGGAGAAGAAAATGCGCATTTGCCTGGGAAAAATCCTACTACATCTGAGCACATTCTTACAACTAAAACAACATTAGTAAAACCCACTGTTACACTAACCCACTAAAGGACATGACCAATGGCCCCATGCATAATCAAGCTAGGCCTATACCAATTGTGAAAAATACACCTTGGGGCACTTTAATAGTTGACCGAATAGGCTAAATATGTAAGTCTTTGAGATAACCAAATTGTTAACTCAAACAGAAATCAATAAAGAAGGCATCAACTACAAAAATATATAAAAAGCATTAAAATCTATATCAGTAGGAAATGCATTAACCATTCCAGTATTATGGTAGAACACGGAAATAATTTTTACTTATTCTAAATCTAATTATATTATAGAATAAAAAATATGAAGTAATGAATGATATTTTACATTAGACTAGAAATGTATAAATTAGTGAGATACAAGGCAATAATGCTAAAGGAAACAGCACATTAAATATTATATTCTCATTTTTTTTTTGGTTTTTTTTATTGCATTTGCCCCATTTCGGGCTACCTTTATGATAGTAAAGCTTTCAAGCAAATTAAGTGTTAATGGAAACTTTGTACTAGAATTCATTAAATTGTAGCAACAATTCATTAATATTTAAATTTAAAAAAATTCACTTCCTCCATTAATTGATTTCTATATATCTGTTGATATGCGGAACTCATGCAAATCAATTTTTGTATATACAGTAATATAGATTAATCATTTCTCTTTTTGCAGTCAAACTTCTAGGGAATCAAAAATTTTACAATTTTAAATATTAAGAAAATAACTAAATAAGTCTACAATTTCTTAAACAATGAATACTGTTTTTGATGTTATGAAACCTTACTTTCATTTCTTTTATCTGATGGGGCTTGATGTTTATCCAAATCATGTTAAAATTGGAGTTTTTAAAAAGATGGTTCACACTTTTTCAAAAATTATATATATATTTACCTGCATTACAATCTTACCAGCAGGTCTTTATTTTTGTAATGTATTGAGAGAGCTAATGAAAAAATCCATTGAATATCGAATTAACTATTATTTCTGTTCTCAAGCCTTAATTAATTTAGTAGTTTGTATGCTTAATCTGCTTTTATTAAGAAACAAACAACTAAAGCTTCAAAAATTTTACATATATTTGAAAAGGATGCCACAGTCACCAATGAAATATGGCACTAAAATTAGAAGATTTTCGAAAGCTTTACTCATCATAATGATGATTGTATCAACAATAATTCATATTCCGATAGTAGTGGTCACATCAGCTGGATTTGGTGCACTGACCAACTATTATATATTTAATTTATATTTTCAAGAAAAACTTTTTGTTTACATATACATTCTTATGGGAATAATATTTTATTTATTATACTTGGCTGCCCTTTGCAATTTAGCAGTCATCAGTATTGGATTTGTCCTTGTTATCCAGACTTATCTCAAGCAAATCATGAAGAATAAGGCAAAGGATACTGGTCAAATGGTTCCATCCTTTCGAATTATTATTAATTCAGCTATCAAGACTGACAAAATTATAAGAAAAGTTGATTCTATTTTTTCTCCAATTCTTCTGGTTGCTTCAATTTCCACAATCATTATAAACTGTCTGATAATCACGATAGCAAATACAGACCTGAAGCTTCTTGCATATTCATCAATGATTTTTGGAAATGTATTAACATTTGTTGCTTTAGTATTAGCTATTGCATTTTCCTGTCAGATGAACAAGATGGTAAGCGTTTATTTCATATATATTTTTGTAAAATTTTAAAATAATTGTTTTTTTACATTTATTTAAACGTTTACTATTATAATTATAATAAATTATATATAGTTTATTAGTTTTATGTTCTAACCATTTAAAGTACATGTATACCTTTCATTAGTTCCAAGCTTAATTTGTTTTTGCATCATAGATCAAAATGGATATAATGATATTGTGCAAATCCTTGGTCAAGAATCCCAGCATCTCAGACTCTGCTGGAGAAATTGTGGTATTCAATTAAAACTATTTAAACTATTTAATGCACTTTTTCTATGATTTTTAAACTAAGTCAGAAATGTATTATTATTATTTTGTTCTAGAGCCACATAAACAACTTGGTTTATTTGTCCACTTCAAGTTTGGCAAATCAAGGATTCACTCTTGGTGGACTCATTAAATTGGATGCTGATGTAATGTTGGAAGTAGGTTTTATAACTTAGATAAAAATGAAACAAATTCATAATAAAGCTGTTTTTAAGTAACTAATGAACTTGCTTGATTTACTTTCAGATGATCATGAGTATTTGGAACATATTCAGTTGTATCTATCCAGTACTACATTTACATAACTCATAAACCATGATAAAAAGTTAAACACATGTAAAGCTCTTCAAATGTATGGAGTAATAATTTATTTTAGACATGCTAATAGTATACATGTTGAATTTGTCAATGATATATTTGTTGTTTTAGAATTACAAAGCCCAAATGTTTAAATGTTAAATACATGTAAAGCTCTCCAAATGTATGGTGTCATAATTTATATTATAAATGTTAATATGTTAAATTTGTCAAATTATATATTTGTTGTTTTAGAATTACAAAGCACAAATGTTTCAATGTTAAATACATGTAAAGTTCCCCGACGTATGGTTCATAATTTGTGTTCTTTAAGTTAATAGCATGTTGAATTTGTCAATGACATATTTGTTGTTTTAATTACAAAGCACCAATGTTTAAATGTTAAATACATGTAAAGCTCTCCAAAGTATGGTGTCATAATTTATATTCTAAATGTTAATAATATGTTAAATTTGTCAATGATATATTTGTTGTTATAGAATTACAAAGCAAGAATGTTTAAATGTTAAATACATGTAAACTCTTTCAATTTTTAGTGTTATAATTTATTTTTTAAATGTTAAAAATATGTTGAATTTGTCAATGATATATTTGTTGTTTTAGAATTACAAAGCACAAATGTTTCAATGTTAAATATATGTAAAATAGTGTCATTATTTATTTTCTAAATGTTAATAATATGTTGACTTTCTCAATGATATAGTTATTGTTTTAGAATTACAAAGCACGAATGTTTCAATGTTAAATACATGTAAAATAATGTCATTATTTCTTTTCTAAATGTTAATAATATGTTGAATTTCTCAATGATAGTTATTGTTTTAGAATTACAAAGCACGAATGTTTCAATGTTAAATACATGTAAAGCTCACCAAATGTATGGTCTCATAATTTGTTTTTTTAATGTTAAAAATATGTTGAATTTGTCAAATGATATATATTTGTTGTTTTATAATTACAAAGCCCAAGTGTTTCAATGTGCATGACATAATTATGACACAAATTATGACAAAAATAAATTAATTTATTTTCTGATATTTCAGAAAAAAACCTAAAATGGGGCATTTTGACTTCATAGACACAATGACAATATTAACAAAAATTTATAAAATGATAAATAGCAAATTGAAACTGGATTCAAAGAATATGGCCAAACCGCATTAGCATTCAATGTCATGCATGGGAACAATTGCAGAAAAAAATGCCTCAATTTCTTCTCAAAATGTCCAGAAATCAGAATAAGGTATTCAATACGAATATTCTAGAATAATTTACAATTACAAAACTAAATAAATCGTGAGCTGATTTTAAAAGTGGGCAAAAATCAATAGACAAAAGGTCAAAGAAAGCACAGCTATTCTGGCCACTATTCCAGTTATATTTTGTCAGGAATCTTTTGCAAAAATATTCAAAGCATGAACAAACTTTCATTCAGATATTTCAGAAAATCATCTTGGACCATTATCCAAAATTCTAAAGTGAAGAGATAAACAATGACTTTCATGGTGATAAATGCAAAATAAACTGAAACTTGAAATTCTAGTGTCCAGAATGTCAATCATATCATGAGTTTACTGATATGATGTCTAATGTATTCAATGAATTATTCATGATAAATACAATTTTCTTAGCATTTTCTCATGCATCATTAATGATTCTTGAAATGAATTAAATATCTTTAAATATTTTCAGTATTTATATCTCGAAAAAATCCCTTGTTAAATCTATTTCTTCATTTTCAGTATTGTATTTCTATAAAAAACCTTTTTTAAATTTCTTTCAAAATTTTCAGTATTTTACTTCTCAAAAAAATCCCTTGTTAATTGTCATTCAACATTAATTTTTTCAGTAAATCATTTTTTGAAAAATTTATTGTTAAATCTATTTCAAAATTTTTTGTATTTTATTTCTAAAAAAAAGTCCTGTTAAATTCCTTCATAAATATGCCGTATTTTAATTCTCAAAAAACCCCTTGTTAAATCCTTTTAAATATTTTCTGTATTTAATTTCTCAAAGAAAATCCCTCGTTAATTCTCTTTCAATATTTGCTGTAATTTACTTAAAAAATCCCTTGTTAAATCTCTTTCAATATTTTTTTGCATTCTATTTCTAAAAAAAAATCACTTGCTAAATTCCTTCATAAATTTGCTGTATTTTATTTCTCAAAAATTCCTAGTTAAATATAAATATTTTCTGTACTTTATTTCTCAAAAAAAAATCCCTTATTAAATCCCTTTCAATATATTCTGTATTTTATTTATTACAAAATAACTTGTTTATTGCCTTGATTAATTTGCTGTATTTTATTTCTCAAAACTTCCTAGTTAAATATCAATATTTCTGTACTTTATTTCTCAAAAAAAATCCCTTATTAAATCTCTTTCAATATATTCTGTATTTTATTTATTAAAAAATAACTTGTTTATTTCCTTCATTAATTTGCTGTTTTTTATTTCTCAAAAATCCCTAGTTAAGTATCCATATTTTCTGTATTTTATTTCTCAAAATAATCATTTGTTAAATCTCTTTCAATATTTTCTGTATTTTATTTATTACAAAATAAAAATTCCTAGTTAAATATCAATATTTTCTGTATTTTATTTATTACAAAATAACTTGTTTAATTCCTTCATAAATTTGCTGTTTTTTATTTCTCAAAAATCCCTAATTAAATATCCATATTTTCTGTATTTTATTTCTCAAAAAAAAATAACTAGCTAAATTCCTTTAAATATTTTCTATATTCCCTTGTTAAATCTCAATATTTTCAATATTTTATTTCTCAAAAAAATTACTTTAAATGTATTTGGTATTTTATTTTTTAAAAAATCCCTTGTTGAAATTCCTTTAAATATTTGTTGTATTTTATTTCAAAAAAAAAATCCCTTCTTAAATATCTTTTAATGTTTTCTGTATTTATTTCCAAAATAAAATAGCTTGTTAAATCCCTTTCAAAAATTGTTTTGATTTATTAACTATTACATTAAAACTTTTACTTTTTTAATTTAAAAAAATTGTAATATTTACAGTTATAAATTTCTTTTAAAATTCTGTTTTGGACTAAAATTTATGAACTTTTAGTCCTTGTTTAGGCTTGCTTTATAAAGGTACTTTCTCAATTTGTTTTCTATTGTGGAATTTCATTGCAATGTGGCACATAATCACTTATTTCAAGTTGATTTTGACGCTTAAGTTGGCTTTAATCCAGCTATTGTCCATCACAATTTCCTGTAGAGAAATAAAGGCCTGTTGCCTGCTATTGCAAATGATCCAACCTTGAGTTGTGTTGTGTGTGATAGAGCAGTAAATCACCAATAGGTTTCTATTGTCAAGATGAAAGCAAGAAGAAGAATGACCAGGACCAAAGAAAAAAAACTATCTTAATTTAACACATTTTCACAGTGCCATCTAGGGACTTCTAATAATGAAGAATTGCATTGTCAGTGGATCTGACACATAACACTTTCTACATATTAATCACCAGTTGCTGTCATTGTACTTGCCATGACCTAATTGATTGCAATTTTACTGAATTTCCTCTTACAATTTGCACAAACACAAAGTATTACTAGCATTAAGATAGGCCTAAGAATTATTTGAAAATATATTTCTAAATTGTAACTAGAATTCACTTCTTAAAGCATTGTGGCTTTGAGTAAATTAGAAATTGTTTTAGAAAATGCATTTACTTGAGGATTCATGTATTGTAGTTTTTTTTTAAATTGTATTTATATTGCCTTTACAGATGCATTTAACAATACGAGGTACAAATCATTAAATTAATTTGAAAATACACTAGAAAGCATTCTAATTCTGGCAAAAAATACATTCGCAATTACATTCTAATGTACTTGAAGAAATAAATTCATAAATGCATTCTAACTTAATTAAAATGCATTTTACAAAGCATTCAATCTCCATGAACTAATCATTCGAAAATGCATTTTAAAGTACATGAAGAAATACATTTTCAAATGCCTTACAAATTGCATTTTTCATTTAAAAATGCATTTCAATTTACTTTACGCATTTTCAATCGCATTCTAATTTACACGAAGAAATACATTTGCAAATGTATTTTACCTTACTCAAAAAATGTATTTTATAATAAATTCAATCTATATATATGAAAAATACATTTGCAAATGCATTCTAATATATTCGAGAAGAAATACATTTACAAATACATTAAAATACATTTACAAATACACTATTATTTTCATTCTAATAAAAATGCTCTCATATGCCCATGAATAAATACATTTACAAATAGCCTACACTATTATTTGCATTTTAATTTACAATAAAAATGCATTTGCAAATGTGTTTAATGTACATGAAGAAATACATTTGCAAATGTATACAATTTACATCCTACACTACTTTACTTAGAAAATGCATTTTATAATTAATTCAATCTAAACGAAAAATACATTTGCAAATGCATTTTAATATATTCGTGAAGAAATATATTTACAAACGCATTAAAAATAACTTTACACCAGTAAAAATGCATTATAGTTTACTTTAAAATAAATCTAACAATGCATTCTAATTTAAAATAAAGAAATACATTTACAAATACACAATTATCTGCATTCTAATTTACAATAAAAATGCATTTGCAAATGCATTCAAATGTGCGTAAAATACATAAAATACACTGTGCTGTTACATTCTACATTAACAAATGCATTCTAAGTTGCCTTAAAATACATGTTACAATGCATTTTAATTTACACAAAAAAACGCATTTGCAAAAGCAATAATTAGTAAATGATTCAGTGACTCACTCTACATAGATTCTTAAATACATTTCAGAATGCATTCAAAAATGCATTAGGTCGTGGGGATAAACTACGCCTATGTAGCCCCTGTTTATATAAAAAAATATTGCATAGATTATTTTCTAAATTTTGGAATAAGAACGGCTGTTATCAACATTTGCAAAAAATAAAAAGACAAAAATCAAGCAAAATATTGCAAGCATTTTTTTGCTTCAATGGCTTATCATTACTTTATTAATAATTCCACATTTATTCCAAAACTGACTTTTCAATCCAATCTGCATTTCCCTTTAATGAGTTCAAAATAAAAAAAAATGAAAGTAAATAAGCCTAATCCCAAAAGGTAAACCAAAACTGAATAGAACAAAAATCAAATAGCGTGCAATATGAAAAAAAAATATGATAATATGACTTGATTAAAAAGCAAAATTCCAATAATTTTAATTAAATCTAAGAGTTAAAAAACGAGATGGGAAATGCTTCCTCTAAGATATATAAATGCTATTAAAAGCATCCTGCACTTAAGAGCATCCTAACTGGATTTTAATGAAAAAAAATGTGGAAAATAATTACAATAATAGCAGAAGAAGAAGCAAATATTTGGAAAATTACAAAAGAAAACAGATAAACATTTGTTCATAAACATGTGCCTTTGAGTGATTTTCATAAAATGATAAATCACAAAGCAGAATTCTATACCAATTTTTTCCCTTATGAAGTGCATATAACAGGAATAAAGTATAATATGACTTGCATGAAAATTGTGGGTTCCCCCAATTGGAAGTGTGTATAACTGGGTCAATATATAAATTGGTATAAACAACTCTGGTTGTGGAAATACATATAACTGGATCATTTTCTAAATTTAGTAAAATATAATCTGAATTTATCTAATAGGTGTGTTTATATCATAAATTGCATAACAAGAATAAAGTAGAACTTGATCTGCATCAAATTTTAGGCTCCCAGTATTAAAAGTGCAAATAGGTATTACCAAATTTGGTCTTAATTTGGAAATGCACATAACTAGATCATCTTCTAGGCTGAGTAAACTATAATCTGACTTCAATCAAAATTGACTTACAAGTGTATAACATGAATTACATATAACTGAATTTATGTATATATTTTAAATTATACTTCAAGCCAGTAACAGATATTGGACTTTTGTGTTCTTATGAAATGCATATAACACAAATAAAGTACAACTTGATGTGCATCAAATGTTAGGCTCCCTGAATTGGAAGTGCATATAACTGGGCCTATGTATAAATTGGTATTATCAAATCTAGTCGTAATATGGAAATACTTATAAAAATAAATAATATATAACCTGAATTCAATCTAAATTTATTTGTATATAACACGAATTACATATAACTGAAAATAAATATAAAAAAATACTAAACAATGTATAATAGAAATTATTTCAAGACAGTATTACATCGAAAATTAAATTTTTGGGCCCTTAAGACGTGCATATTACACGAATTAAGTATAACTTTTAGTGCATAAAATTTCTGAGTACCCTGAATTGGAAATGTGTATAACTGGGCCTATATGTACAAATTGGTATTACCAAATCTGGTCACAAAATGAAAATACATATAACTGGATCGTCTTCAAAACTTGAGTAAAATATAATCTGAATTCAATCTAAATTGAATTGTTTATAACATAAATACATATAACTGAAAATAGATATAGATAAAAAGCTAAATAATGTACAACTGAAATTATTTTACTTTATTATTATGCACTTTATGAAGTGCACATTATACGAATTAAGTATATAACTTTAAGTGCATACAATTTTTGAGCTCACATGAATTGGACGAGTGTATAACTGAATCAATGCATAAATTGTTATAACCATGCTGCTCATCCACTTTAAGTATGGAAATACATATAATTGGATCCTGTTCTACACTGAGTAATATGTAATCTGAGTTCAACCTAAACATGATTTACTTACAACAGAAAATAAATATTAACAACCTGAACAATGTATAATCGAAATTACTTTAAACGGGTAATAGATGGCACTGGCTTTTATCAGGGTGTCTGGCCAAATCCAGTAACAAATTTCCATGACATTTCCAGGTTTTCCAGACAAATTTTCACAAAT
>JAQIXP010003746.1:0-12541 GCA_034700285.1 Proteroiulus fuscus
TTTTTATAAATTGCATTTTCTGCAGAAAATAAACACTTGAATTTTTTTCTGAAGAAATTACTTTCATTAATGCATTAATTTTTCAAAGAAATTAGTTGCATAAATTTACAAACACATTTTCTGTAAACATTTGTTACCTTAATTTAAGTATTTTTTGCAGAAATTTTGAAATGCATTTGATGTAAACATTTGCCACCTTAATTTATGTATTTTCTGCATAAATTCTTCAACGTATTCTAAAATGCTATTTTCTGCAGAAATTTTGAAATGCATTTTATGCAATTATTCATTACTTTGATTTATATATTTTTTCAGAAATTTTTTTAATTTAATTTTTAAACACTTTCTGTATAAATTTGTGAACAGAATTATGTAAAGCAGTTTCTGCATAAACTCATCACCTAACTTCTGAAATGCTATTTTTGTAGAAATCATGAAAGCATTTTTTGCTGATATTGTCACATGAAATCTAAAATGTTTAGGAAGAAATTTATCACCTTAAATCTGAAATGTTTTGTCTGCAGAAGTAATCTCAATTTGAAATTGTTTTTACCGCAAAAATTCATAACCTTAAATCTAAAATGTTGTCTTTGCAAAATGTGATCGACTTTAATCTGAAATGTTTTTTCTGTATAAATTCATCACTCTGAACGTGAAATGTTTTTCTGCAGGAATTCCTCACCTTAATAATATTCTGAAAAGCTTTTTCTACAAAAATTCCCCAGCTTACTAATAATCTGAATTGCATTTTCTGAAAATATTCATAATGTTAATTTATGTATTATTTGCAGAAATTAGTCTCTTTAATTATAAAATGCACTTCTACAAAAGTTTTTCTCCTTAAATGTGTAATGTTCTCTGCAGAAATTCGTCACCTTTAATCTGAAATTTTTTTTCTGCATGAATTTCTCACCTAAAATATAATATTGGTTTTTTTTAGAAATCCATCAACTTAAATCTGAAATAATCGTTTTCTTTAGAAATTCGCCTTAAATGAGCAGATAGTCTTCTCCCTAAAAGTATTCTGAGTAAAGTGAATTTTCTGAAAACTTCATGTCGTTTCTGCGAAAATTCTTTATCTTCTGAAATACCATTTGTGCCAAAATTTGCTATTGTAATTATAGAATGTATCTTCTGCAGAATTTCGTTACCTAACTTTTTTTACCTTTACTTTATTTACCTTACTTATATTTTCTATAAACATTCATCATATTAATGAATGTTTTGTAGGCAGATATTCCTCACCTACATTTTAAAGTGAACATTATTCAGAAATCTGTCGCCTCTATTCTGAAAGGCATTATCTGCAGAAATTTCTCACCTAAATTCTTGTATTTTCCAAAGAAAATTTCCCCATTAATTCCCATATTTTATGGAAAAAAATTTGTTGCAGCAATTGTGAAATGCTTTTGCTGCAAACATCCATGACCTTAAGTTATGCATTTCCTGCATAAATTCGATGCCTTATATGGTTATATGGGTTTTCTGCAGAAATCTTGAAATGAATTTTCTGCAAGAATTCATAAATTTGATTCATATATTTTTTTTTAAAAAATTCGTCTTCATATTTTTAAAATCTTTCTGCATAACTCTGTAAACATAATTATTAAAAGCATTTTCAGTAGAAATCATTACCATACTAGTATTCTGAAATGATCTTTCTGTAGAAATTATGACATGCTTTTTTTTTTTTGCAGAAATTTGTAAAATTAAATCTAAAATGTTGTTTCTGCAGAAATTTATCACCTTAAATTGAAACGTTTTTATGCAGAAATTCATCACTTGAAATCTGAAATGTTTCTTCTGTAGAAATTTGTAAATTTAACCTAAAAAAGAATTTTTTTAGAAATTCTTCACCATAAATCTAAAATTTCTTTCTGCAGAAATTGTTCTCTTTATTTGTGAAATGCACTTCTGCAGAAATTTGTCACCAAATGTTAATTGCACTGATGCAGAAATTTGTTTCCTTAAATCTGAATTTTTATTTCTGTAGTAATTAATCATCTTATATCTGAAAATTTTGTATGCCGAAATTTGTAACGTTAAGTTGAATTGTTCTTTTTGCAGAAATTTGTAACTTTAATTTGACACTGCATTTTGTGGCAAAATTTGTCACCTTAATTCTGAATGCACTTCCTGCCAAAATTCATCACTTGAATTGTAAAAATTTTTTTCTGCAGAAATTCATTACCTTATTAATATTGTGTAATGCATTTTCAGTATAAATTGATGCATTGGCCACAATGGTTAAAATACTGAGATTTACCCCTGTACTAAAAAAATTGCCAGCTGTGCGTTGCTTTGGTGCTATGAGGAGAAAGGCCCCCTATATTCACCTTTTTGGCATTTTGACCCCCATGCCTATGTTTCCGCCTAATTAAACCCACGCCAGTGAGCATCCCTGTATGTATTTCATGTGGGTTAGGCACAAAAAGTATGAAAATCAGATGTGTTAGTGGTTAAAAAGCACATTCGGCTTACTTTTCTTATTATACTGTAATGTAATGTAATATCCTGCAAGACCTAAAAATTATTGAACTTGTTTAACTGTACGTGGTTGCGGAAATTCTTTTACAGCTTAAATTTTGTTTAGTTGAGGTCGTACCTGTCCTCCCAAAATAATATGTCATAAATATGCCATTTCAAATTTTATGAACCGACATTTGCCTGGTTTTACTTTTAAACAAGCCCGTTCTAGTCTTTCTAGAATGATTTTTAAATGCTCAAGATGTTCCTTTATATTTCGACTGAAAATAAGATCATCAATGAACACAGTGCATGTTTTTCCTATCAGACCCTGTGGAGCAATATTCACAACTCTTTGAAAATTGTTTAGGGAAGTCTTTAGCCCCATTGGGGATCCTGTAAACTCAAAATGACCATTGTGAGTTAAAAACCCTGTTTTGAACTGATCACACTCCTTGAAGAGAATTTGGTAAAAGGAACTTGAAAAATTCATGACCGAAAACACCTAAGCAGCGACTCAATGTTGGGCAATGGATAACTATCTCCAACCGTTTTTTCATTCAATGCGCAAAAATCAATAACTAACCTGGGTGATTTTCCTGGAGCAAGTACCAACATACATGGACTTGAGTATGGACTTGAGGAATGTCGGATGATATCTTCATCCAGCAGGTCATCTATCTTTTCCTCCATAAGATGTTCGTGTGTTTGGGGAAGTTTGTAAGGTCTTTTGTAAATCAGGACTATGTCTTGTAAGTCTATTGTATGCGTCACTATGTTTGTCGGAGTGAGCTCGGAGACATTCAAAGCAAAAATCTTAAAGATTTAGTTTCACAATCCAAATGTTCCAGATCTAATCTCTGTAAAACATCTTCAGCATGATCTTGTTCCTTCCTAACTTTTTGTTTAGCAAGAATTCCAAAAGCATGATCTTTCGTTTTCATTGAATCATTTGAAGCCTTTATAGATATTGGATACAAAGCCGAGGTGATCCAGTTTTCCTGAGGATTGTACATAAGGTTCATGACGTGGATTAAATCTTGTCCTAATAGCAAGTCGCAGTATCCGGGTAAAGGATTTGGACTCATATAGACAATGGTTTTTACTTTTTGTTGTCCAAAAGTCAATTCGACTTGGATCATTTCCGTCATGAGCATCTGTTCCCCAAATAACCGGTTTTTGCAGCTGCCGCTTTTGGTATTTTTTGCACAGTTTTGCCAGACTTGATTAAATTTTCTACCATTTTAGGACAAATTATAGTCTCTGTAGAACCCGTATCAAACACCATGCTAATGTTCCTCTTGAATAATTTTATTGGAAAGTACCGAACATAGCAATCGATAGCTATGCATTGATCAACCAGATCAATCATGGCTATATTTTTGACATAAATTTTCCCTCCGGCTCCCCTAGACTGAAGTTTTACATCTGGTTGCCGGGAGAGTTTAAAGACTGTAGATATCTCTTTGGAAATCTACAATCTCTTTGCAGATGTCCATGCTTACCACAATTAAAACAGTCTCTGGTCTCTTGAGCATATGTCGGTCTCTTTTCAGTAGCAAAACTAATTTGTCTGGGAGTAGTACCACTAAAGCCTGGATTTCCCTCTACGTTTCGAGAAACTGGGCTAAAGTTGGGTGGGCCTTGTGAATTCGAATCAGCCACATTAGGTTGAGCAAAGTTATTGAACTGGTTAGGACTTCTGAAATTGCCTTGTCCATTTCTGGGTTGACGAAATTGTCTTTCCTTATAATTTTGAAAAGAACCTCTATTGGATCTGTATGCACTGTTGAGGTGTAGGTACCCATGACTTTTGCTGAAAAGATGTAAAATTTTGATCCTCTTTGGGGATTCATCTGTTAAGGAACTTGAGCTGAAGGACCCGGTTGTGGCTGTTGCTGAGGTTTCGAAAGCATTGCTAGCTGTTTTTGAGCGGCTTCCAACAAAGATTCCATCTTTACCATCTTATCTGCAAAGACTTTAAACAAAGGATTTGAGACATCCACTTCAGAAAGAAGCAATGATTTGTCTGAACCCAAAAGACCGGCATTGATTTCCAACAATTTGGCATCCAAGATCGCCTCATCTAATATTTTGGAATTCTTTTCCAAAACGTATATTCAGAATTTTGGAAGAACCTTCACAAACTGAGGGTGTATTTTGGCTTTCTCAGAAACAGATGGTTTATCTTTAAAGATTCCCAATGCCTTAGTTTGAAGACAATTGGAGAAAGCTCGAACCTTTTCAGTGGACTCTTTGTCTCATGTTGCCGAAACCTGTCATCTGTACCGCAAGATGTTGTTTTGGCTGAAAGTATTTTTAACCGCCTTTCTAACAACATGATAATCAGTTGCAGTTGAAAAATCAGGACATTGCTGCCAAAAAGTAGAAGCTGTGCCACGCAATTTAGATCTCAACACTGCTATGGCTTGCAGATCTGACCAGCCGGCCATCTCCTTGACAGAATCCATAATTTTAAGAAAGGAATCTATCGTGGTTTTATCATCACCATTAAACGGTGGAACAAGCTGGTTGTAGGACAGCTTAGGGTTGACAAAGGTATCATCATTTCCTCCCGTAGCCATTTTGCTGAGCGTTAATATTAGTCACAAAAATGAAAAGGAAAATAAGTCACAAAAGGTATGTTCCGCATAAACGTGTTTTTTGGAACCTACTTGCTTCAACTTGTCGCTCTCGCCTCCTTAGATATTTTGATTTCTCCAGGTTGAATGTTAAAGTGTGGACTGTTGAGTTTCTAGGGCAATATGTTAATATTGCACATGCACATGCACTTCCTATCCATAACACAAGTTTAAACTTAAGGGCTACTTGGTGGAGTTTTTTGCCAATCCTCGTGAACTTGGTACAAGTTCCCTCCAGATTTTGGGTTAAAAGTTGCTAACCTATGTTGTGTATAATTATACGATGATAAGACGGACACAGGTTTCGGCCGAGGACTATAGATGGTGAATAAAACTGGAAATGATCGTGGATTTGGTTTCCTAACACCCTGATACAAATACAGGTACTGAGAGATTAATCAAATATGACTTGGTAATGCAGATGCTGAAACGTTTTGGAAAATATAATATTGTTCTTCCCAAGTTAATTGATATAAATGATTATAAATATTCAGAAATTCCGATGGAGTGTGGTAGAAATTTGTGGAAATAGAATATCACGAATATAACGAACCATTAAGAAAAAACTTTAAATTTTTTGAGTACCTGTGGAACCAAATCTTAATTTTTGCTCATTTAATCATCCGTAGGATCCTCCAAGTTCACCATGTGTATATCCTCTCGTTCTGCCAGAGACTCGTGGAAAATATACAATAGGTATCTGCCAGAATTTGGAATACCAGGGGCTGATGGAATTCTAATTTCCTTTGTCACTTCTAAATAAACTAAACCCTCAATTCTATTCGCAAATTCGTTCGGGGAATAAATTATTGTTATTTCGAAAAGAAAAGTAGAACGAAAATACAACCTATCGCCCTCTATAAAAAATTCCGAAGATAGTAAAAAGTCCCTAAAATGCCTTAAAGCATCAACCCGAGCCCGTTTTGGATCGTAATAAATTGTCCTCAAATACTGTCTAACGTTTGAACTTTGAGTTTCCGTGTGGCACTAAACCTCCTTCGGAATTGCACTATTCCAAATTTTGTCAAAATGGGAGTTTCGGGGAAACAAGGCCATTCACAAGGATTTACAATAGGAAAACATGTAAGAATAATCCCAGGATTGTTACTTAAAAAGTAAGCCGTCAATCCTGTCGACTGTGCCAATTTGTCGGGTGAATTATCTTCCAATATTCAATGGGTCATGGTACCGATTTTTTAATGAGTGGCCAGGTAAATATACTGGTTGCAATTATATTTATTTATACATTCTCATTTTCCAAAGCTCACTCCCTGTTATTTACATACAATAAATGATTTTTAACATGCAATCCTACAAATTCACACATTTAAAGTTCAACATAACTACCAGACATGTCTGAGTTTAAGAGAAAACATGTAAATATCAACAAAAATGATAACCATACCCTTCCTTCAGGATTAGACTTTTTGATAATACATTAAATATTTTAAGTATAACTTAGCTTGTAGAAGTTGTAAATTTCAACACCCCACTTTAGTTATTGTAGAATGGCCTTTAGTTGTTATTTTTTGTTTGTTCCATAAAATAGTCCTGTGGTTTGTTATTTGTTATTTTTGTTTTTCGTTCGGTGGTACATCCAGTCAGTTCACTAAACAATTCACTTCCGAATTTCAGTTGTATTAATTTTTACTTCGTTTGGTGGTACATCTAGTCAGTTCACTAAACAACTAGCCTCCGAATTTCAGTTGTACAACCATACGAAGAAAAAATTAATACATCTAGTCAGTTCACTTTTCACAACATATTTTAAACTTTTTTCCTTCCCATCATAACCATGTCCGCTCTATCTTATTTTTTCTGTTTGACTCTCCTTTTCTCCCCTAAATCTTTTTCTACATAGATTTTAATTTTCATCCCTGCTCTTCATCCCTCAACACCACTTTCTCTGATCATGTTCAAGTGGTCGGTCCATCATACAACACCATCACGCCACCCAAGATGAAAGGACAATTTTTTCAAATTATTATTTCCCATGATATTTATCTTATATACAATATTGTACTAGAGATTTTTAAAATATATTTTAACCCCATGACATATTTGACGATTTGCACATTATAAGGAAAAGTTGTTCTCGTCGAAGAAGCCAGCTATCTCCAATGACTCTTGAATCACTTTATCCTTTATATAGTTTAATAGCTTTGCAGCCCTCTGCTTTTACACAAAGTGCTGAATAATTCATGAAGGTTTTACTGCTTGCTTTCCCCTGAAAAGTAAAAGTACTGATCTGCGTGTATGTTTGAATCTACTTTTAATGTTAAAAACCTTAATTTTTAGCATTCCTTGATTTTTTAAAGGAAAGTCTCACTTTAGGGAAATCAAATTTTAAAAGAAAGGAATAAACAAAATGTTACTAGAAGAGCTAACATTTCTTGAAATTTTACTTGGCAGAGCAGGAATTCAAACTTAAATTTCAAGAAATTAAATATCAAGATTGGGATTGTATTTCTTGCTATAAAATGTTTGCATAATTCTAAAATGTTTTCATTTTTCTTTTTTTGCAGGTGCTCAAGGACTACATATTGTCCGTGGATTCTGCGTGAAATGTGTTTAAGATATTTGGAAATGGCTTTTAATGTGGTGAACTTTCATTTCCAAAATGATGATGTCTATTCATTGAACTTGCTATGAGCTTCTAAATGCCATATAACATTATGGACATTAAGACCCCTCGCATTCCCGAATCGTGTCTGGATGTTTTATGGTAGGACATTTGTCGTTATTAAGGGTATTAGTAGTTTGGACATTTTGCACTATTCAAGCCAGTGATTTTAAAGTTGGTATTGAGTATTACATGTTTTGCTTTTTGAATTTTATGTTTTCAGCTGACCTCTCAACAAGTTATAAAACCACCTTCTGCAACACGAAACATGTATTAGTTAGGCACAACAACAGCACACATATACACAACAGTATGGATTTTCTCAAAATTTCACAAGCTTTGTTGGTGTCATAGTCTGGAAGTGGGGTTAATGTCAAAGAAACAGCAGATGCTACGACATGTCCGGATGGATGAATTATTCTGTATTTATTAACAATTACGTAAGTTCACTTAATGTCACTAATTCCCAAAGCCTCCTCTTTGTTATGGCAACTTAAAATTAGTTTCGTAGTGAGATCCACCTTAACCATCTTGAACTTTTACTGAATCGGTTACATTCTGCGGCTTAAGAGTGTGCGATGGAGAATACCATCCATCCGGGACATCGAGATTCCCGAGTATGAGCTTGTAATCCCCAACTCTGAAAGGAAATCCCAGAAATTAATGTCGTTATCTTGTCATGTTTTTATTCCAAAATCCAATATTTGACCAAATTGCTGTATTGACAGAGTTATACTTGAAATTGTCGATGTTGTTAACGAACAAGTTCCTTGCTTATTTTGAAGCATTTAAATCATTGCCCAGTGATCCACACCATGTATGTTTAAATCTACTTTTATTTTAAAAACCTTAATTTCTAGTATTTCTTTATTTCTTTAAGGAAATTCTCGCTTTAGGGAAATCAAATTGTAAAAGAAAGGGAATAACAAAATGTTACTAGAAGAGATAACACTTCTTCAAATTTTACTTGACAATCACAAGAAAACATATTATATGTAAAAATGAATAGTGCCATATTGCCCACTAGTGGTGCATAGTGAGAAATGGTGAAGTAATAAAATTGCCTGCCATTGAAAGTCTTGAAGAGGCTTCCAATTTTAACTATGCAATCGGACTGATGCAATATATATTTGTCATTGACTAATAGTGCAAGAAAATTCCTTAGATTCAACTGAGGTGATTAATCAATCTTTCAGCTTCTTTAATGCTATTCTCACCAGATAGGTTTTGGCTGTTACATTACTAAAATGGATATTCCTTTTCTGTTAACAGCTGTCATTGACATGATGATCTGGATTCTTGAACATTTTATTTTTCATCAATGGCCTACTCAGACAGAATCGCATCATGTCGTGATTTACTTAGGGTACATTTTGGTTAGGAGGAATCTTGGCGACACCTGGCAAAGATATTTCGTGAAAATCCAACAGATTAGTGGTTTTTCACTAATTTTTAGATTGGTTAAATTAGGCAGGATTAGTTAGGAGTGTTCATTGCTTTTTTTCATTCTTTATTGCATTTTGTTTATGTTTGTGCACTAATATCACTGGCTTGCCTTACATACAAGACAAGGACCGGGTCCTGAATGGAAAGCAAGCCAAATCTCAAGCTTGCAAGACTTGTCTGGATTTGGTGTTTTGGCCAAATTTTGTATTAACTGTAAGTGGACATTTCTGGCCGGCAAGATTCTGATCTGGTTTAAATTAACTCTGGATCTTGCTGTTTTTTGTAAGGGTTTAGTTTTAATTTTTGTCATTCTTAGTAAGGGATGTCAGAGATCTTCTGAGGATTAGAGATGCTGCATGGGATTAGTATTAAGTGTGTTTAAATTGCATGTTTATTGTCTGTGAAACCTTAGGCTATGTATATGTGAAGTGATTCACGCCTGGGAAATGTATAGAAGTCATTGGATTCAAATGCAGGATTTAGGCATTTCACATTATGGTCAGGGAAAAAGGATAGAAAGTATGAGAAATTCAAATGGCAGTTTTGAAAGAAATTGCATCTTAGACACTTATCAAACTAATGTGGAGAAAGTCCTTTAACTGAGAATTGATGTACTTTAAAAAATCCTGAATTAAGAGTAGATATTTGTCTGAGCAATGATTAAGGTCAGAGAAGAAGTATTAAAAATCTGAGAATTTCATTTGAGTTATTAAGAAATTTTTGAAGAATTTTTTAATTTTTTTAAGAATTACACTTATTGAATATAATGTGGAGAAAATATTGTAAGCCATCATTAATGTTCTGTGAAAAATCCTCAATAGAAAGTAGATGTATGCATGAGCATGTATTTAGGTCAGGAAAGAAGTATGAAAAGTCAGAGAATTTCGTTTTGAGTTATTTAAGAAATTTTTAAAGAATTTTTAAATTTTTGTTTTTGAACTAATGTGAAAAAAGTCTTAAGCCATCGTTATAGTGTTAAGTAAAAAATCCTGAATGAAGAGTAGATGTATGTCTGAGCATGTATTTAGGTCTGTGAAGAAGTATGAAAAGTCAGGGTATTTCTTTATGCACTTTTGTAAGAAAATATCTTAGACACTTATCGAACTAATGTGAGTCTTTTAAGTGATCATTGATGTCCAGTGGTTAATCGTGAATGAACTATTAGAGATTTGTCTGAGCAAGGGATGAAGGTATGGAATTTTAATGACAGTTTTGCAAGAATTAACATCTTAGACAATTATTGAACTAATCTGAAAGTTTTTCAATCTATTATTATACTGTCCTGTGGAAACTTCTGAATGAAGAATAAGATATGCATGGGCAAGGATTTAGGTCAGGGAAAATATATTCAGTCAGGGATTTTCACTTCATAGTTTTGTAAGAAATTCTTATTATAATATATTTAGCCAAAATTCACTCCAGGATGGATTGAATTTAGGTTTGTATTCTATGTCAGTCTCCCTTGAAACAAGGGCTTTTTCAATCAAAAATAAACTGTAGTTGAAGGGCATGCTTATATTTTAGCAGATTATTGATTATCTGCTGTTTGGGGCCAGTCCAGTTTGGGGCAAACTCAATTAGGATAAACAAAATAGAATTATTTTGGCATTTGATCATTAGATAATTATGTTGCTTTAACGTGCACTCTGACGTCTTTTCCTACATCCAGCAGTTTGACTAACCTTAAAGAACAATCCATGTGTACATAAAAAATATGCTTATACTTTTAGTCAAACTATAAGATTCTACAAGATTGAGTTAACAGTTCCTGTGAAATTTCATCAAATTTGAATAATGGATTAACCTATGGCTAACCTAATGAAATTCTCATACATTCCATTGATTAGAAGGGCATTTCTACCATAAAAACTTAACAGATAGGTTTAATAACTAATAAAAAATTGGGAACACCTCCAACCCTATGCCTTTCTGAAAAGGTCAACTTTATATAGCATGAGTAAAAATACTTGTGCTGATTGGCAGGTTTGGACCCACTAACCCTTTACCCTCCTATCTACTCTTTTCTAAATATTAGAAATAGTATAAAAGGCCAGTCCAATAACTGGTGATGTTGAGAGAACCAATGTTAACAGCAAATTTCCACTGTTTTTACCTTTAGCTACAAGCTCCAATATTTTGGCATAGCCTTGCTGAATGATTCAAGACATTTAAATGTCCTTATTAACCATAACACTTTCTAAAATTTAATCAAACTTTGCTGACGTCGTCATTTGCTAATGCGTGCGCACGTGCGCGTGCTGGCATGCATAGTTTTGAAATTTTAGAATAGGTTTTTGCTCAGTTTTTGTTATGAATCGTTGTGCTGTGCTGCTGTGTTGTGTTGTGGTGTTGTGTTTTCACGTTTTGTGTCAAAATTCAGGATTATATTTGTAAATAAACCAAGTAAGTAACATACAGTCCTCTACTTCACGCGGAAGAAACATGGTCCGTCGAGCCGGATCGTCCAGTCCGGGATTTTCGAAAAATTTGGAACGTTTGGCCAACTTTACAAGTTCGTAACTTTTGATCTAAGTATCGAAATTAAGTGAAAATTTCGTGAAATTGAACTTCTATGGAGAATACGTCCATCAAGTTTGAGTTCTCCAAGTGGAATATTTCGAAATGAAGTGAGCCGAAACTTTGACATTTTCACCGGGAAAAATTTGAACAAATTTGAATTTGGATTTAGAATAAGAAATTCAACTGACTTTAGTAATAAATGGCTATTATTCTTAATTCTGTTAATGAACTTGCGGTGTGTGAAACAAGTATTTCGGATTGAGTTCGCGCTTCATGAGTGACTTTTGGTTAGGTGTTAGGACTTGATGCACAACTATGTCTTCGATGTCTTCGAAATATCTGGCATTACCACAAGATGGCGTCATCTCAAGGATGAACGTAAGTTCAACAAACATGGAATTAATCCAAGGAGAAACGGCTGCCGGTAGTGAAAGAATGCAAACAACACAGACAACAGTTACGGTTCCATCGTATCAAGATGTACAGATACGAGATGCAGCACAGCAGACAACTGCATCAGGGAAGTTAGGCTTACATGACGGACGATCGCTTCTTACTACAAATCGAGCGACATCATTAGAAAAAAAGGATTCCAATAGTACAAGTCATCGTAACAGTTCATCATCAATAGAAAGAAGGATCCGGGCTGCAGAGTATAAGCATCGCCAAGATCAACTTCGTCAGAAGATTGCATGCAGAAATGCCAAGATTCAACAACTGCTTGCGAATGAAGATGAAGAATACAAGGATCAAAGTGAACTACTTATACTGGAATTCGAAGCAGCTGTCTCGGACATGGAGTCCAATGCAGGATCATCTGGCGGTTCTCATCGAACGTCTGAGG
>JAQIXP010003747.1:0-12540 GCA_034700285.1 Proteroiulus fuscus
TGGTGGAAAATCTTTAGAAAATTTAGAGTAATTATCACTCCAGAACGGGGCCATTATCAGGTGAGATAATGCACCAGTGTTTTATCGTCATTGAGAAATTCACAAATACACATGTGAGGCGTCTTAGGCATTAGAGGAATCTTATAGGAAATCTATTTGTCTGGATAATCACCTCAGAGCTCAAAGACAATGGAATAATCTTTCCAAAAATAGCTCAGAATTGCTGGGAATTCAATTTAACAATGATGTTCAAGTCACATTTGTATGACGTGGGAGTATCCTCCCGATTGTGGGATTGAGCTGTCTAACCCGTCAGAAAACATGTCCCATGGCCTGTCTTCGGCATTTCAGACGTAAGCTCCCAGGTTTTTGGTTGATGTCACGTGACCTCACGCAAAAACCTAACAAGATCATCTGCAATGCCGAAGACGCCAAACATGCAGAGTTTTCCAATTTTCTGTGTATTTCAAGGTGGTGGCGCTGATCTTGAACTTTGCTAATTGTTGATAGCTACCTAACATTTACTTATACTTTAATTAGGGTATATCTGAGATTAATCATAGAATACATAGTAGAGGTTGTGGATAATTACGATACCATAAACCTTCTATCAATAATCCGAGCGATATGGGCTTCTGGGGATCGATGTGCGCTTATTGGAAATTAACCAGTAATTTAAGGGTAGACAATATTTCTCTGACGTCATAACTACACCCACATCCATATAGGCATTGACCTGTCCTTTTATTGTCAGTCATTTGTGGTGGCAAATGTGTATGGCATACTGCCATATTTGTCCAATTTAAGAAATTGGACAAAATTTACCCAATTCAAAATTTGGGTTAGACATTTATTAGAAGTTTCACGATATCCTGCACTAATTCTGGTCCCTATAGAAACTGAGCGAAACAATGTTACGTGTGACCATTTCACGCTATTTAGACAGCAAAATGTTTAGTTTTGCAAGGACCCCGCAACATCCTATGCGAGTAAACTAAAAAGATAAAATTTGTCCGAATCGAGACATACGCTCGAAGATGAAATGTGAGACGGGATAGCGCAAATCCCCTTTAAATAAAAAAAGAGAGAAACTTCCGAAGCAAAAGCTAAAACCTCAGAATAACACCAAAACTCTAAGGAGAGGGTGTGAGACCCGACACATGTAAATTGTTACTACGAGCAATATTATAATTTCTACGTCTTTATACTGGGTTAAAATAAAAGACCGTACGAAAAAAGGCTAAACACGAGAGCAATGAGTGTAAACATAATAAATTACAACGAATCGCGTCATAGGTAATAATAATAATAATAATAAATAACCATAAATTAAAAAAAAAATTAATCATAGTAATAAAATGCGTATTGGAACGTAAAAAATGTTTCGGTGGTTCCACTCAAAGTCAGTAAATTCCATCAAACCAGGAGCACCATTTACAAATGCAAAAATGGGCTTAAATCAATCCCGAGAGTTACGAGATAAAAGGGTAACGGGCAACGTCACGAGATTGGAATTGAGATACGCCATCTGAATTCTAGTTAAATCGGCAACGGGAAGTATCCTCAAATGTATTGGTCTTGGAAACCTCACCTACTCGATTGGGCAACATCGAGTTAAAATTTACTAACGAAAGTGAACATTTCTCTTCGTCTACCATTCGCACCACACATCAAAATTTCTTTTCAGCTTAATAAAAGAGGTCAAATAATAACACTTTGTCAAATAATAAACCCTATCCATGCGAAGCTTAAATATTTACTTACAGCCCTAATGGTCATTTTGAACGAGATCATCGGTCACCTAACACCCACTCGAGAGAAATTTGTTTGATTTTTTTTTTTATAAATCTTGTTTTTAGTTAAGAAACACGTTTAATAAATACATACGAATAACGAATAACGGCATTTCTATCGTCTTTTTCAACAACGGGTCACCCACTAAATTTTAAGAAACGAACGAGTACGGATTGATTTGACTAGTACATCAACCTCGGCATTGCTTCTGCCAGAACTCCTTAATTGAATGTGTTAAGATAAAAGAAAAGTATTTGTAATTCAGTTTCAAATCGGTAAAAAAGAAGCTCCACTTGCCCAAACAGTGGCAAATGAGTTGGCGCGTGGCTACTCGACGCACAAAAACACGCTCACATCATTGTATAATTAGTACTGCTATCGTCAAAAGAAATTACTTCATCGTGCAAAGAACGGACAGACGGCACGGACGCACACACACAAACAAACACAAGATTCATTCCTGCATTCACACAGACCGACACAATTAGGGAAAATTTGATTGGATTCCTTTTTAAAAGAGGAAATTTGTGTAAATACGAGCGTACGAAGAAACATTTAAAAAAGATTGAGCAAATGCACGCAATTCCAGCTCATTCGGTTGTTTTTCGTCAAAATTTAACCCTTTCGATTCAATTCTTCATTAAATTAAAAAAAAAATCTTGTTGAAATTGTACTTGCTCGGCATTTTTGGCATTCGGCATCGTTTCCCGACAACCAAAGTCACCGTCAATTTCTATAGACCAAAACAAGAAATAGGATTTCACACCATCCCATTGAATGGATCTCGCATTTGTTCAGATTCTTCACATCAACAAACAAACAAAAAAAAATCACAGAGAATGATTGATATCAATGCAAAATAATAACCAAAAATGTCAATAATAATAATAATTATTCATATTCCGTATGGAATTAAGGTTGAGCGTAGGACTACGCTACAACGGACAAGCCGTCTTGATTATGCACACCTATGCTCATGGTAAAAAATGACTCAAAACGGGAAGAGACGATGTGAGGGAGAGAGAGAGATAGAGAGAAAACGGCGGCACTTGCAACCACACGCACGCATTCATTCATTCAGTTATTCGACGACAACACGCACATCCACCTCTCGCCACGCTCTTACAAACTACAAAAAATGGAGGTCTAAGTTTGGCCATTATTAATGAATTAACGGCATCGTATTTACCAATTCGGACGCTTGTAACATGTCGTCTAGTTGTTGTCTACGCTCACATAGTAATTCTCCTTCCGCGGTAAGTTGACTTTTGGTGCACACCAGCTGCTGCTGTTTGGGCATTCCAATGCCATCGTCGACCGTCATGGCATCGGCATCCACTTTCATTTTGGGTATTTGCTTCATGCATATGCAAGGTTTCAAAAGACGAGGATCGATTAAGACCTGTCCACTAGGACCTTTAAATATGGTACCGCAGCACACTTTTTCTCTGAAATAAATGAACGAAACAAACACCTAGGCATTAGTTAAGGTACCCTACATTAGGCACTACAAATACCATTCTACTCACCTACAGAAAAAATTGAAAACACTCGTGAAGCCATCTATTGAGTTTGCTCCATTGGCATTCTTTTACTGCCTTCCAACCATTTGAGCACGATTTGCGGGTGCATACATACACGAGCCTCGTGCTCGATGGGTTCAAACGCAGAAAAAGCATGCGAATGGAAGAAAGGTATGAACCGGATTTCAGAAGCCTTATACTTTACCATAGCCTACGTTAATATTGATGTGTAATAACGTAGGCTATGACTTTACATTACACAGATGGCCTCACGATTGTTTCCTTTTTGCTCCGTAGGGTAACGGATCCATAAGTTTTAGAAGAAAGGAAAATATTATTTCGTTAATTTTCCTACCAGGTATTTTAATTATGAAATCTATATGACACAAAACTTAAATTTACTTGTGTCAATTTCAAGTGTGATAACGAGGCAAAAGTTTGCATGTCAGCATAAAAATTGGACAAAATTTATGACTTGATGTCCAGGTGGATCCCATTCAACATACCACCAAATGGCTCCGATGGACAGACAGATAAACAACTTTTTTTAGACTTGTAAATGAGCATACAATGGCATGTAAAAATATTACAGATTTGGCAATCTGTAGCAATTACAGATAAGTTACAGGGTTAAGTATTGAAATAATTTATGATCAGGGCCGTAGCAAGGTCGAGTAATCTGGGAAAGGGGAGGGGGCAAAGTGGATTTTGCTAGATGCCCTTCGGGGGCAACGGTCATACCCAGAAATCCATTTTCTTTGGGGGGGAGGGGCCGATCTAAACATTTTTTTTCAAAATTTGACCTGTACAGACAAAAATTTAAAGGTTATTGTACATAACTGCAAAAATTAACAGCAAATGGCACCGCAGGCGACTTTTTTACTCAAAAAACCCTCCAAAATGGGCTAAAATAATCACAAATTTTGCCATTATATAAGGTAATAGTTTGAAAATTTCTGGGGAAGGGAGGGGAGACTGGCATTTTGCTGCTCCCTCTGATCGAGTCTGGGAGGGCAGCCGCCCCCCCTGCAGCTACGGCCCCGTTTATGATTAAAAAAAGAAAGTTGGAAGAAAGGATGGAGCTTTTACCTTTTCCAAAAAGTCATGTCGAGAAAGGAGCTTATTTTAGGCGGAATGAGCACCTTTTGCTTCTTAAAAGGTCGCGGTTTGATGACAACGGCAGCCGGCATAGAATCGTCGGAAGCATCGCTAGGAGTGGGACTGGGAGCCAAACTGGGAGGCATGGAGGCTCCGAATGACGACTGATCACTAAGGCATTCCTCTCCCACTAAGCACGACATAAACACTTAACAATATTACACTATTAAAATGGCTGCAAAAGAACGTGGGATAAAACTTGAAGATGGAATCCTCATTTGAATTAAAGACATAATAAATTAAAATGATTCGGAGGCAATAAGGTCGCTCACCGGTGACATCGTCCGACAACCCTTCTGGACTGTCCAATTTGAGTCGTTTGCTACGATGATTTTTCCTAGAATGACGTTTGTTGATTTTCGATTTGCTCTTATATTTCATCATCGATTTCGTGCCGGGACCGGCTCGAGCATCCACCACCTGGCATCGTAAAAATGAAATTCTCAAATGACTCGCACGGGATTCGAGTGGACATGTAAACAGTGATCCTTCACAAA
The DNA here is from genome assembly GCA_034700285.1 of Proteroiulus fuscus. NCBI lineage: Eukaryota > Metazoa > Arthropoda > Diplopoda > Julida > Blaniulidae > Proteroiulus > Proteroiulus fuscus. The sequence goes on from JAQIXP010003747.1 coordinate 4,973, forward strand.
TTGTAATAGCAATTCCTGGGGTTTCCCTGGATAATACTCAATTTTTCCAATGAATTAAAATAATGATCTTTATGCAAATAAAACATTTTGTAAAACCTTAATAATTGTTTTGAGGCATTACATGAATAACTATTTTGAAATGTGCCTCTCTTGAGATTTTAACTTAATAAAATTGAAATCAGTAATTATCCAGAAGGCACTGAATGGCTTACAGCTTTTTAAACCATTTTAAATAAACTTTACTGAAGTCAACTTTCCAATTTAAGTCTTTAATTTCAGATAATTTTATGATGCATTGAAGAAATACTGGTGTTTAGAAAGAATTGTTTTAGAACATAAAATCAAATCACTTTCCCTGAGGTTTCCAGATGTTCAGCAATCTTCCAGGTTGTACAATAACCATAACCCTGCACTAGTTTAGTTACATTAGCCATGCGGGCTCAAGAAAAAAAAATTTTTCTCAGTTAAAAACCCAAAATCTAACCAAACTACACTATCAAAGGACAAATCAATTTGTTTTTCAATCCTTTCCGCCTATAAACCACCGTAGAAACTTGTACTTTTTTTGTCATGGTTAATTCAATGTGTCAAGTATGACTAACTATAGTGTCATACAAACATGGTGACTACAAGACTGCTTAAAAAAATTAACTTTACTGATAGAATATGTTACTTTAAGATTAATTATTTTAGTTTATAAAACATGTATATAAATAATATATGAATATTTACATAAAATTGCAGCTATAATGTTGTTCTATATGCTAGATCAATAAAAAATTGGAATAAGATAGGAAAAATCTGCTTATTTTGACCACCAACGATGAAAAATGCCAAAATCACTATGTGTCAAAATGTTGAGTATTAGGTACCCAAATTTGGGTACCGGTAGGTTAGGATGGACTCTAATCAAGTAGATTTTCTTCGAGGGAACCAAAATATGAAAGTGCATGCAAAAGTACAAGTTTCTATCTCAAAAATTAAGCTCAGAATTTTAAAATAATTAATTTAAATTCAATAAATCTCGATTTTCTCTAAACTCATTTTTCTCAAAAGAAGAAATCTGGAATCAAGTGGTTTTTGATCTCAGCTCTTCATTTATTGAACACAGCACCAACTTAGCAATGCCCAAGCACATTCCAGAATTGTCTGACAGTATAATATGATGCTATCATAAAATGCCTGTGACATTCCCGGGTTTCCCAAAAATGTGGGAACCTGGGGTAGGAGCCAACTTACGTGGTGCCAATCCCTGCTCGTTCCCGAAGGCAACTTCTTCCAGCGTTTCACCAGCAGCACGCAGGCATTGCAGATCTCTCCCGATCGCTTTTCGGTGATCTTGAAGCAAGACTCGAATTCGGGTTCGTACTTTTTGCTGTCCGTGAAGCGAGAGCTGGAAGATTTGGCTTTGCAAATGCAGCATCCGTTGACGGAACGATAGATCTTTGGCTTATGAAAGCTGAACATGACTGATACACCCCTTTCACCGCGTATCCTGCTGTAATTACCCTAAAAATAAAAAAACAAAAAATGAGGTTAGAAAGAAATCTTCACGCTTGCCAAACCAAAAAATCTTACGTAATTTAGCAAACTAGGCCTATTTTAACACATTTAAAATAATGAAAGTTATCACAGCTGATCTATTTAAGTCAGGATGAATGCATTTGACATCCCAAAATATGAAATGCTATCCAGGTTGCCTGAACGATTTACTAATTTACAGGAAGGATTCATTTAAAATATAACGAATGAAATATTAGAGATGCTTTACTGATATTCTGGCTTACAAATACTTTAATGAATGACGAATGACGCTATAGGAAACTCGAGACGAAGCCATTGTCTCCACACGGATTATATTTTATAACAAATTAAGGATCATTCAAATGTGGGTACAAAGTATTAAAATCTTTAGCAAATAACAATAATAGGATATATTCACATATCTATGAATCTTATTTTTATTTAAAAAAACTCTGCACTGATTAGTAAATGAATAAAAAAAATCTGTAATGCTGTATAAAATGGGAAGATCAACCTTAGGCACCTTGCACACGATGATCAGTATTACTGTCAGTTTTCAAGAAAACTAAAATCTAAAAAAAAAACCTAATACTGATCATTGCTGACCTAAACTGTCAGTATACTGGCATACGTGACATAATGTAATATTGATAAAATACTGTCAGTGTTGCATATTGACAGTATTAGCGATCGTGTGCTGGGGAAGGGGGCCGTAACAAAACTTTATCAAAGGACATTTAACAACACAATAATAACGTCGTCAGGCAGCACTCGCTCATATCAATGTGCCATAATTCACTCCCATAATGCCGGTCGAACCTAGAGATCGAGCCAATCACAGGAGTCGAACGATGTTCGAATGTGCTGCCCGGTGACGTCTTTCACAGCTCCACGGCAAACTCCATTTGGTGTATTTACTTTTATTTTTTAATATATTTGCCTGAATTTGGGAAATGCTCGATCGACGCAAATCCTCGCCACTTACAAGTTAGTTGCCTAACCAACATGCTCGTTATTGGCATATGTAGTTGGCCTACCACGAGTTCAAGGTTATCGCCAATCAAGCGTTATTTACTAGCAAATAATAGGCTATAACCCTGCGAATAATCTAATTAGAATATAAATTGGATTACCTCTGGACGCGAAAGTTCCAATCGCGTAATTTCACGTTACTTTTCACTAATTTTGAATTAAGAAAACTTTTACAGTATTATATATATAGTGTGGCTACGCATTGACCTTCGTCACCCTGCAAAATGGCCCCTTACTCGACCCTCTCTTGCACGCACTCAGAGAGAGAGAGAGGCCACTGCCCCTGTTGTGTATTTATCACAGTCCCCAGACTCACTCTAAACGCTCTGGGTGAAAAAAAAATAACCCCACCGTCTGTGTGCCTCCCTCCCTCCGCAGGTATAGGGGGGGGGGTCAGTGCTATTTATTGGTATCATATCATTAATAATTCCCCCCCCCCTCCCCCTCTCTCTCACACACTATAAAGATCAAGGCCTAACAAGGTACCAAAAGATGCACCCAATAGGCGTGTTTTAGCGCTATTACCCTGTTACCATTTGGATACATAGTTAGGACCTTGAGCGTTTTGCTGTAGTCGTCTGCCGTTTTATCGCTTTTGGATAACAATGCGGGTAACCAAAAGTGTAACAGACTGGTTATCTACCTAAATAGGTGGTGTACCAAATGAGGTAACAGAAATTATGGATGTTTCGTATAGGAAAATCATCGAATATAAGAACTTTGCGTTTTAGCGTTTTGCTCTCATCCTATGATAAGAGTTAAGAACTACTTGTAAACTGGATGACTATACAGCGTATGACAGGGTAATAACGCTAAAACACGCCTATTGATAGGCTACTGATCATGGTACTGGTACATGACAAAGGCCAAGACTTCTCTTCAAATGACGTTAAATTTGTTAATCATTAATTAATTAATGATCCAAGCACTATTTTGAATCCAGCTGGAGTTTGGAAAAAGGAAATGCAGAATTCGGTTGGATTACCTTCACAATACCAGAAATCCTTTTCGACCAAAATAAACACATTTCCCATGACATAATTACAACTATTATTTTGCATACAGGTATAATAATAATAATTATGTAAGTACGTAAATACAACCACTCAGTAAAATTGAAAATTCAAACAATATTTTTGATATTGCATTTTTACTGGACTACATCATTTTTAACAAAGTACCCCATAAAAAAATAGCCTAAATTAATTTTTTTTTTAATTTAAATTTTCAATACATTCTTGTAGGTTTCTGGATTTTTTCTCCCTGACTTTCAAAGACAAAATTACTTCTCCCCGACCTTCCAGATCAGTATGAGCCCTTTCAATAGTACGGCACGTGATATATACGTAAGTCAAAGGCTCCAATAAACTTAAAAGGGAAAGTCCCACTTTGAATGAAGGTGGTTTGCAGAAAGAAGAGCATGAAAAATTATAATATTCATGGAAATTGCAATTGGATTTAAGTCCACCAATCAATAAATAGACATGACCCAAATACAAGGATTTGGTTGAAAAATGCAACGCCCAAATAGGCGCCATTTTGCCGATAGTACGTAGCGCCCTCTACTGGATACAAGGCATCGACCGTCACGAAACACGTACACACACGCGTGTCCTAGATGGCGCCACCCACTTTTGGTGCGACTGTCATGAAACACGTACACACACGCGCGTCCTAGATGGCGCCACCCACTTTTGGTGCCTGCCGAAATCTATGGAAAATGGCGCCCAACGTGTATTTAAGCAAACGTTATGATTTCTTCATTATGGACACTCTGCCGCAATTATTACTTTGTCACGGCCATTCACATCCAGTAAGTGTAAAACTTAAAATATCCCTCGTTACAAAGTGGGACATTCCCTTTAACTAAATGCTTCCTTTCAACGTGTATTCTATTTATTTATGATAATTATTTATATACCTAATTCGTTTCGATTAAAATGCATCTCTTCAAATTCCCACACGACTGCATGTTCCATAATATACAAACTTAACATTTTATAAGAAAGTTATTATGGCGAACCAACGCATTAATGTGTTATAAAAAGTGAAAGTATGTCATGGCCTACTACTAGGCCTACTACTACTTGTACAACTTTTTCTAATTCAGTGTCTACTCCAAAAATAGAAACAATTTAGAACTTTGCAGCAGCAGCTGTATTAGTAACCGAAAAGAAAATATTTTATAAGTGCATAATTATAGAACTGCCTTTTTGCTAAAAGAATTTGAAATTTACAAGCCCAAAAATAAAAGCAATTTAAAAAGATTATACAACAAGACCTACTTACACGAGCTATTATTATTATAGGTTTGAACTTGACCCACCTCTGTATTCTCCCAAATCAACACGGTAATCTTACGTTAAACTTTACATTTCACTATTAAAAACATGAATATAGGCCTACCCAAATTATCATCCGACAAGCATTACATTACGATTAATCTATTTTTATTACAGGAATACTGACACTTATAACAGCATTATAGGCTATGCGAAATTCATTTGATAGGGCCTACGCTATATGATATTCAGCGTTGAAGTTTCGTTTTTCTTTTTATACAAAATTTCAGGATTTTTCCAGAAGATGTTTACAACTATTAAAGGGGCAGTCCCACTTAAAGCATGTTGGTTTTAGGAAATGGAGCATAAAAATTATGAAATTCCAATTGGATTTGAGCCCACCAATTTTTTCAATGTGGAAACTTTGCCGCAATTATTATTGTCACGAGCCATTATAGCTGGTGAGCGTGAGAGACAGTCTCACTTTGAAACTTGTTATTTTCAAACAGTACACACTTACTAGATATTAATTTCTGTGCCAATAATAAATGCAGCAAAGTTTTCATTTGGAAGAAATCATGACGTTTCCAAAATGCACGGTAGGCGCCATTTTCCTCAGCTTTCGGCAAGCTTTAAAGCGAGGTGGCGCCCCCTAGTACACGTATGTCTATGGCCTCGCAAGAGCTCGCGCCTTCATTCCGATAGAAGGCGCCACTATGCTTTAATAAACATGGCGTCTATTGAGGCTTTGCATTGCCAAACCAAATCCAGGTATTCGGATCATTTTATTTATTGATAGGAATATTGTCAAATGCAATCGCAATTTCCATTTTAATTATATTTTTCACGCTCTTTTTATTAAAACCAACTTGTTTCAAAGTGAGACTGTCCCTTTAAATATCACAAGTTTGTTACAAGGTGGGACTTTCCCGTTAAAGCATTTATCTAAAGTACAAACAAAATGTTAAAAAACTTTATAGCAGTAAATCTAATCACTTAACGTTCTCATTAATTTCTGGTGCATATGAATAGGCTATAGTTTTGCCTTAAATTTAATTAAAAATCAAATGTTTTCCCATGACTTTTATCCATGGATGTTTCCCGAGGTCTTCACCCCCTTTATTTTGGGTACATTTTCATCTTACCCGAATTTTCCATGCAGGTGGTGTATATAACAATCCGGGATAAACTACAGCATTGTTAATTTATTAAATAATTAACCTAACTAGTTAAATTTAAATCCAAAATTCCTTATCATAAATATGAGGTGAGCAGGCGGTATATAATGACCATGATACTAGACAAGTTGGGATTTCATCGAGTGAACATTTATAGTGAAAGTAAGTCAAGGCTGTCATTGCGCAGTATTTTATTATGTAGGCCTAATAATATTCTCACATCTTATTTTCAACAGTAATCAAGAAACAGATAGGTCTATATCGATGGCTTAATTCAGAAGTGACGAATAAGCCAATTTGTCAAAAATGAGATAAGCGAACCATTGTGATCCTGGAAATGTCCCCAAATGAACCTAAAGTTACAGAAATTAATTTAACACATAATATTGTTAAAGTTACAGAAGTGAAGAGTAGCGAATATCCAACGAGCTGTCATTCCTAAGCGTTACAAGTTGTGAATGGTAGCCTACCATTTGTTAGTTTACTTTTTAAAAATTTCTCGAGAGACCTGGATTTTTGGTAAAATACATGTGGCGAATTTGACAATTTTCGCTCATTTTTTTGCATTCTTTTAATTATAGGCAAACGAATGGATGTCTACATTCGCTACTTCACGCTTAATTTATTTTTCTTTCCTGCAAAATTTAATCAAAGTAAAAACTAGCGATTGTGCAATTTTAAGTCTTTTATTTCCCACATGACTTTATTAATTTACTAATTAAATATATTGTTTCATCTGTTCACCAAATTTCAGACTTTTAACACTGTTTATTTCCAATTTATACCGTTTTTCCACAAAAACGCTATTATCTCAATTAAGCAACTTTTGGCTTATTCGCTACTTGTGAATTAAACCATTGACATGTTATGTTGAAGTTTATTGCCAGCTTAAATCACTATACCAGACTTCAGCAATCCACCCTTAATTAGTCTGGAGGTACGAACTAATTAAGCTTAGGTCTAACGTATTAATTGAGGTCTTAAATATTTAGACCTCAACTGGATCCTTGTTGGATATTCGCTACTCTTCACTTCTGTAACTTTAACAACTATGGGTTAAATTAATTTCAGTAACTTTAGGTTCATTATAGGGACACTTCCAGGATCACAATGGTAAAATTATCTCATTTTTTACAAATTGGCTTATTCGCTACTTCTGAATTAAGCCATCGATGTTATTTTGAAGTTTATTGCCAGCATATCTTCAGCAATTTAGCTACCTTTTTACATCAGATAAAAAAACCAACATCTATCCACCGTGGACTAATTTGAGATTTAGCTACCTTTTTACATCAAGATTCAAATTTGAATCTGATGTAAAAAGGTAGCTAAATCTCAAATTAATCCATGGTGGATAGATGTTGGTTTTTCCTAATCCTCAACTGGACCTATCCACTGACGAGTTGTGTCCATCTCAGCTCATAATTTAGCATTTGTCTTTAGTTTAGAATTAAAAAGTCATACGTTTGTATTTTATAAATAGGCGTGTTTTAGCGCTATTACCCTGTTACCATTTGGATACATAGTTAGGACCTTGAGCGTTTTACTGTTG
>JAQIXP010003748.1:0-12537 GCA_034700285.1 Proteroiulus fuscus
TAATATTTTTGTCTTCATTTTGGTATTTTTGTTTTATTTCTGGTACCAGCGGTTAAAAAATGCGACAGGAAAACACAAGCCTATGGGCATTTAACATGGGTGAAGCCCACCCTTAAAGCAAAATTCACTTTATACAGTGTATACATGAACTGTAAAAATAATACCCAGGTAATGATAATGGTAAAACCGCGCACAACGACAGCCTCAAGGCATAAATTAAAAAAGTTTTTTTTCTTAGCATAAGCCTATGCTTACGTTACGTTCGAGAAATAACGGTAGAAGTACAGAACAGGTATATGGTTCTTACCTTCGTGACATCCCACGGCGGATCTCCTGGTGGTGTAGTGCCGGCCATTGAATGGTACCTCCTGAAGGCCTACTGCAGTTTCGATTTGAAAAATTCAATCCAACACTGTACGACATCCTGTAATATCAAAAATCAACGAGTTACATTAATTAAGCCTATTATTATGGTTTCAATTAATAGGTGCTGTAAGGTGCTAGGCTAGCAATTTATTTTTTTGGTTTAAACTTTCAAGGGAATGTCCCACTTTGAAAGAAGGTGGCTGTAGGAAGATGAGCATGAAAACTTAGGAGAGGCATGGAAATTGCAATTTGAAAATGTAAAGCCCAAGTTTGGCGCCATTTTACTGATAGTATGTAGCGCCCTCTACTGTATAAAAACCATCGGCTCTCATGGAACGAGTACACATGCATGCCCTAGAGGACGCCACCAACTTTCAGTGTCTGTCGATATTTATGAAAAAAAATGGCGTCTAACATGTATTTAGCAAACGTTGTAATTTCTTCAATATGGAAACTCTGTTTTAATTATTATTGTCTCAGCCATTCATATCTAGTAAGTGTGTACAACTTAAATAACCCTTTCTAAAAGGTGGAACTTTCCCTTTAAAACTATGATAGTTAAGACTGTCACTAGCAAATGTCACCTTGTACATGTACCAAGATTCAAAATGCAGGTAGTTGCACATATATTAAAACTGCATTCTTTCAGTAAGAAAGCAAACAGTCCAGTTCAGCATCAAGAACATTTCTTTATAAAAAAAAAAAAAAACCACAACAGACCTATAAAAAGTAAGGTGCTGTGAAAGCTCAATCAAAAACTGCTAAATAGTAGTGGTATAAACTGGCATATATTAGCATAGTATACGGTACCGTACTATAGTATTCATATAAACTGCTATTCCCCATATTCCTTCACAACCACATACCGCGGGTATACACTGTACCTATTTCCCACCATAAGAATTCAATGGTCTATTTGCTATGAAAACTGTTAGTGAACCAGTGCCTATTAGGGCTAAAGTCATGCACTTTCTTCATTCCCAGAGCACCCTGTATGAGTATGATGTCAACTACATGGAATTCCACCGTCTATCAAGATAGAGGTCAAATTCCATTGTGGACATCCTGCTGGGAGCCAGCTATGGGCTGAAGGAAGACCCCAAGCTGACCACGGGTTCGGCCTTAAACCTAAAATGATTCATCTTTCCAAAAAATATTGTATCAAACGTCTAGAAATACAGGATTATAGGTACCGTTAAGTACCAATAATTTGTGAATCACCTCTTAGGCTATATCAGTACATTAAACTAAGAAAACTGCATGGTGGTACTACCTAGCAACTTATAACAAGTGTTGTCAAGGTGGGCAAGTATGTACATGTACTACTATTTCATTTTTTTACATGTAGAATATAAACATTACTAATTAACTCTCAGTGTAACATACGGTAATCATGACAATTCATTTTAAAAGTGGCCTTACAGCTAAGCACGTGAGCAAAATATTTTGTACTTTTATGAACCTGCCTTGAATATTCACGTGACGTACTTCCTGCTTATGTCAGTCCACCTTTAAATTGTTTCAGCTTTTCAATTGCCAAATGCAATTACCATTACATTTTACATAGAAAAACCTTCCATTTTCTCTAAACTACAGTAACCATTTTTATTTTTCTAAAAATACATTTTTGCATACTCACATGTATGGTATCAATAAACATTATGCTCACGTTCTCATGTTGTATTCTCCACCCTACTTTGTTCTCATGTCATTTTTGTTATTTTTATACTTTCATTTCTAATCAAATAACGTTTTTGCTTTCACTTTCCACGACCGTACAGGTACTACTTGCTTTCATCAACTATAAATACCTAATCATGATTGCCTTTTGGGTAGATGACTCAGATATCCATCATAACAAAGTGAAACAACCATGTTGTAATCAGCTGCCACACTATAAACACAAATAGTCTTACACATTTATCAAGGTGTCTGGCCAAATCCAGTTATAAATTTTCCTGACACTTCCAGCTAAGCTACTATACCAAACTATTTCTAATACTCTCCCTTCAAATGAAAAGCGCCATCTGTATTAAATTGATTTCAACTATAGTTTAGCCCGTACTAAAATGGCGGTCCATGCTATCTGCTATAGAAGTATGGTGCCATGTGTCAAGAACACTAAATGGTCCATACTAAAATTGTTGGGTTTGAAACTTAAGAAAATAATAGCCTACAGTAACAGAAACACTTATTCAATTTGAACATAATTCCTTCACTTATCACTTGAAAACAAATGCAAAAACTGCCTAGATTTAATGCAGGAATCGTGTTCAAACGAATCTGATTTATTGGGACAAACAAAAGGGAACTTTTTATTTTCAAAAATATTCCCCGCCAATTGGAAAATGTTATGTATTCCATTAATGGTCCAAGTATAGACCTGAGAGGCAATATTCTTAAGATTGGGAAACCATTACATTTGACCATTTTATAAGGTATTTTTTAAAAAAAAAAATAAAAAAAAGTAGGGTTATTTGTAGAAATGAGTTCTGATGGTTTCTTGTTTTTGTTAGTCATACAGTTCATGAGCAATACACATAAGAACACAAGCCCACACTTGCACATATATACATCATCTAACATCATAGGTTCGGTGTTAGTAGTACCTGCCATGTAACACATAAAACTTTACGATGGAAATTATTAATATATATACCCTAACTACTACAATTAGAATAGGGGTGACATTCACCTTGATGCCGAATTCCACAAGTGGGTGCACATTTGAAATATTTTCGTGCAATGTTGCCTGATATAGGCCCAGTACACACCTTAATTTCAAATGTTCGACTCCATTTATGTCAACCTTGCCTGGCATGTGTCAACATACACGCCTTTTGATCCATTTCTTAAGGAAATACACCAAGAATTTTTAAATTAAATAAACCCTTTTATTAAATAAACAGTAAAAGCCGAAAAATCACTGGAATATTAAATGCACATGAAAACCAACCTTAGGCCATGTAAAAAAATGCATAGGCCCTACACAGGGTGTCTGGCCAAATCCAGTAACAAATTTCCACGACATTTCCAGGTTTCCCAGTCAATTTTTCACAAATTTCCAGACAAAATGAAAGTGATTTTTAACTCATTTTTACTGACATATGCAATTAAAACTGCAATATTTGGCAACTACCCTGGGCAGCACCAACAAATTCAATTTTTTCTGCCCCAAAAATATTTTTCATGGCCTGCAGGCGAAAATCGAAGGCCTTTGTACATTATTGAAAAAAAATGACAGAAAATGGCGCCTCAGGTGACCATTTTTACTCACTAATAGGCTACTCAAAAATGGGCTGAAAACTACCAAAAGTGCCTAATTTTCCATTTTATTTAATTTTTTTGGATTTTCCAGACACAGATTAAATTTCCATGACATTTCCAGACACTACTGATTTCCATGACATTTCCAGACACTACTGATTTCCATGACATTTCCAGGTTTTCCAGACAGCCAGACACCCTGCCTACAAGAAGTTCTGCAAATTTTTTTTAAATATGTAAACTTGCAATATTTGTCCAGAGGTTTAATTTTCTGACTGTTCAAACTGCAATATTTGTCAACAAGATTAATTTTTTGACTGTTCGAACTGTAGTTTATGTCAATTTTTCTGCATGCAGTATTACCGGTACTTCTTAATATTAATTTACGATGGCTTTACTATTCACATATGATAACATTGAAAAAATATATTCTGACGTTTACTGTGAAACATTTTTTACTGTATAGAGGCCTACGTCGGTTATTCAAAAAATTCATTCCTGCGCAAAATCAATAATTCAAATAAAATATCAAAAATAGTGAAAATTTTACTCCACTTTTTCTTGTCATTTTTGGGATATTTTGGAGATAAGAAACCACTTCATTTTTACCTGGGTTTTCTCAGCCATTTGTTTTCTGTAGATGTGAAATTCACATAGACGGACTGTAGTGTCTTTTTAAGTCCCACTCCTTAAAAATAGCTAGGCTTTAGTAGACAAGGTTATTTTTGGGGAATTTACCCTTGAAAACTTGATAATTTTGATCTACCCATTGCCTTGCGCACAGTTGGGAGCCAAAATCTACAGCACTAGCCTTTCAACATACGGCAACCAACGTTAGAATCTGGTTTCGCTTTTGGTATACTTTCACAATCTCCTAATGATCCTCGCCAAATTAAAATTAATTACTAATCACACCAATAAGATAAACAACAAGTTTCATGCTGCAAAAACCTACCTACAACCACGAATTGCTTCATTCGTAGCATTTCAAAGGTACAATATCGAAAATAATTTGCACATCCGCGTTTCAAACAACGGTTTGAAAACGTTTGGAAACGCACAAATTATTACTTTTGGTTTCTACAGAAAGCTGTGTACATTACTTATCGAGGTATTATTTGATTATAGAGAGGATTACGATTATGATAATGCTTCTCTATTGCAGACGAAGTACATGTAATTTGAAACCAACATTCCCGAAAATAAAAAATACAGGTCGAAAATACCACTGCAGCAGCAAGTAGGTACACTTACAGCCCTATTGAAGGACATGGAAAAAGGTCTTACCATGACATGGGAAGACGAGTTATCGACTAACATTTATCCACCGACATCTTGAAACACTCATTCCATGTAATCATGGTGAAAATCGATAAATTACGCGTTTATTGATTAATTTTGAAGCACAATTTCGGCAGGTAGAACACCCGTATCCTCTCCCGAAACTTCTCAAGCAAGTGCAGCCGCATACCATTACAGTGGAACCAGAGAACACTTGTGACAATGCCATAGGTTCATTGAGCGAAAAATCTTATATTTCGTCCGAAGTTTTCAAAATAATTTAAATAGCCGTTAATAATTATAATAAATTTATCACATTTGCTATTTTTGATGATTTTATCGCCCCTGATAACTGAAATTTTTGATTTTGCTAGCCTCGAGTATAAATCGAAATAAATATTGGCGGCACTTTAACCACGCCCTTAACATTTTAATTTCTGACCAAGCAACGCCATCTCCGTATTGCATTGCGCAACTCTGCATTTTTTCCAACTTTATTTTATCAATAAAATGACCAAAATGAAAAATTTACTTGGAATAAGTACTTTTTAAAAGCATACTTAACATTTTCTGGTTGAAGAAATTCAATAAAGCGCGACGATTTGCTCGTTTTATGAGTAGGCTAAAGCGTGGTTTGTGTACGCGTCAATCAATGGTGGTGTCTGCTGGTGCTTTGCTACCGATAGTTAGATCATTTTTGAAGTTTAAATATTCACAAATTTTTATTATAAACTCGCGAGTGATAAGTTCTTCACCGATACATCTAAAAGGACTTCCCGAAAATTGGGGAGCAGAGAAAAAAAGGGAAAGACTACTCTCAAAAGTCCGAAATATTGCAGATCCTCGAATCAAGACTCAAATGGAGGAAATTCTCGCACCATTGCGTCAGTCGGTGAAAGAGCAGGTAATGATTACAGTCTGTATACCCTACAGTTTTAAATGTTTAAACTACGTTCACTTATCTTTCTAAGAGAGATTTTAATACAAAATTAAGCGCAAATTGATCCATTTATTCTGGTTTAAATGCAGTGCACGTGTCCCCGCTTGCTCTTGGTTGTTTGCCTACTGAGTGCAACGCCATCCTTTGGATAAAAATGGCAACTGTAGAGGTCATTTGGGGGCAAATATTCAAATTGCTGTTCAAAATAATTATTTTTTAATTAAAAAATGTATAAAATTCCGCAAAAAATTAAAGCTTTTAAGTTTTAGGTAAAATTACTTATTTTATGGAATTATATTACTGATATAAAAATTCAGCATAGGCTAATTAGTTTGAAATCTAATATAATGGAAAATAGCTACACTATATTGTATTCTGCTGAATTTATAATGTAGGCCTAAATAAAAATGTCTGAAGAATTAAATATGACAAATTGCATTTAAGAATAGATATTAATAAATTTAAAGATTTAAAGGTAAAAAAAATTAAAAATTTAAAGACTTCAATATTAATTTTGTCCAAAACTAATGGCAATTCTAGCATTTTATTTGCAAAAAAATTATAAATTGTGGCCCGGAACACACCCACCTAACATTCTGGAGACCTGGGTTTAATTCCCTAGGTCAGTTGCCTTGACCATGGTTTTTGTGGTTTCCATGGTTCTTCCAGGTGAATGCTGGGACAGTACCTATAAGTCGGCCACGACCGCACATACCCCTCTCTGCTCCCAAGAAGGCGCTCGTAGCCCGTGAGGGGAGAATAGCCTTGGATTCCCAATAAAAACATCTTTCAAAAACCATGCATATTTATCCATGTAGGGGGACTTGGTGAGAAGTCTGAAGGAGTCTAAAGCAACAGAGATTGAACTCAAAAAAGCCATCAACGAGTTAAAAGTCCGCAAAAGGATACTTGAAGACAAGGTGCCCAAATATTGATTTAATTTGACATGCCAATAGTTGTCCATTGCCATTCCAATTACTGTTTTCTGCTAACAGGAACTCGAATTCGCTCCATCTGCGGATACGTTTGATCGAACACGGATGGAGGACTTGCTAAAGCGGCGCTTCTTTTTCATCCAATCTTTTGAAATTTACGGCGGCATTACCGGGCAATACGATTTCGGACCCATGGGCTGTGCAATGAAATCCAATCTTCTCAATGCTTGGCGAAACTTCTTCATTCTCGAAGAACAGATGCTGGAGGTGGATTGTTCCATCCTGACGCCTGAGCCGGTACTCAAGGCTTCCGGGCACGTGGACCGTTTCGCCGACTACATGGTCAAGGATCTGAAGAATGGCGAATGCTTCCGTTTGGATCATCTCATCAAAGGTGAAATTTTAGAATCTGGTCTTGTCGGGTTTGAACGCACAAGCTAATTCTAATGAAAAATAATTTGTCTTAAGCTCATCTGGAAAAAATCAAGGCGGATAAAAAGACGACGGAGGAAGTTAAAAACGAATGTGAAGATATTGTTGTGAAGGTTGGTAGAAATATACTAATAAAAGAATTCAAGAGGGTGATTTCAAGCAAGAAAGAATACTAGTTATTGAAAATTCTGTATTCTTGTTCTTGCAGTTAGATGGCATGAGCAAGGACGAGATGAATGCCATCTTAAGAAAATATGACATGAAGTCGCCAGTTACTGGCAATGATTTATCAGATGCCTTAGAATTCAACTTAATGTTTGGTATCTCTATTGGACCAACTGGTCTAATAAAAGGGTAAGAATATTTTTATTTAGTAATCTCTATAAAGATTGCTTCATGTAACCCTTTTCGTGGATGTACTTAAGTTTTAAATGTGAATATTCCCAGTTTCCTTCGACCAGAAACGGCCCAGGGCATCTTCATTAATTTTAAACGGCTGCTGGATTTCAACCAGGGTAAACTTCCATTTGCGGCGGCCCAAATCGGGAATTCATTCCGAAACGAAATCTCACCGCGCTCTGGCTTGATCAGAGTAAGGTAAGTCATCCAAACTTCTGGATAAATTTCTTGATTCTTACTTAAATGTTTTTATCTTATACAAGATAAGTTTTGCTCAAAATATAGGAATATTTAGGAATTATTTCCAAAAAAATAAAAATAGCATATGAATTATTTCTCAAATAGGAATATTTTTAGGAAATATTTCCGAAAAATAGGAATAACATATGTATTGTTTCTCAAAATTTAGGGAATGTTATATAAATGTTCACCATATATGGAATTTATGGCACAATTTTCCTCTAAATTATATGATTTTTTACAGATTATTTTGTGAGATTATATTCCCCATTACATTTAACGGTTCAAGCATTAGCAAAACTATTAAATTAATGGATTATAATGAGAAGAAAAGTTCAATATTGCCTTTCTTGGTTAGGCAGGAATGAGTTCCACTTTCAAAAAAGGTGAAATTGGCCTCAACTTTCAATTGTGATATATTAAAATCATAAAATCAATGAACATTTATAAGAATTTATAAATAAATGTAGGAAATATAGGACATGTGACCACTTGCAATTACATTTCCCACCAAACTCGAAATCGTTACTTGCAGGGAATTCACCATGGCCGAAATCGAACACTTTGTCGATCCGTCCAACAAAGATCACCCCAAATTTGAAAACGTTCGAAACATCGAGTTGCTCTTGTACTCGGCATGCAATCAGATGGACGGGCAACCACCTCAACCAATGACGCTTGGCGAGGCAGTGGACAAGGTAAGTGACATATTAAGCATCTATCTCCCATCTTCCTCAGTTTGTAACTATTTCCTTTTGTTACATAGAAACTGATTGCCAATCAAACGTTGGCTTATTTCATGGCAAGGATTTATCTGTTTATGATCAAAATGGGTGTGAGTGACTCACGAGTGCGCTTCAGGCAGCACATGGGTAACGAGATGGCTCATTATGCATGCGACTGTTGGGATGCAGAGTGTCACACGTCATATGTAAGAAGACAAAAAAAATTTCATGAACTTTGACCATTCCAAGTTGAATTTTGTCAAAATTGGGGGT
Source organism: Proteroiulus fuscus (assembly GCA_034700285.1). NCBI lineage: Eukaryota > Metazoa > Arthropoda > Diplopoda > Julida > Blaniulidae > Proteroiulus > Proteroiulus fuscus. The sequence continues at coordinate 8,859 of JAQIXP010003748.1, forward strand.
ACTGATCCATTTTTCACGTGGTAATAGGGATGGATCGAGTGCGTGGGGTGTGCCGATCGTTCTTGTTTCGATCTGACGCAACATAGCAAGACTACTGGAGTGCGGTTAGCTGCAGAAAAGAAGCTTCCTGAGCCTATATCCTTTATAAAGAATCAAGATAAAGCAAAACATGCTTTGCATTTAGGTTCAGGAATTGTCCAGAGATAATGTTGACTATAGAGTAATTATTTGAATTGTTTTGGAATTGTTCCAAACATAAAAAATCATCCTTAACTGCACATTGTATACAAGACTGTGGATGTTGTTGAAGTACAGCCTAACAAGAGCGTGCTTGGCAAAGCCTTTAAAAAGGATGCTAAAGTAGTAACAGAAGCCTTAGCAGCACTGACTAATGATTCTGCAAACATTGTTGAGAAACAATTGGAAGAAAACAAGTACGAGTTCACAAGAAAACATATCTACCTCACATGCTCATATAGTCACCAGTGAAAAATTTAAATGACTGATAGTTATTTTTCTTAAAATTTTCTAGTGAATATGTTTTAAATGTGAATGGGTTAGAATTCAAGCTAAATAAGGACATGGTTTCAGTGAAGAAGTATCAGAAAACTGTCCATGGTAAGTTACCCTTGGCTTTCTTCAATTATTACTCTACATAAAGACTTGCAAACTTTGCACATAAATATTCAACAAACCAGATTTTCGGGAAAGAAATTTGAAACGAATGTCGATTTTGTTTTTCAGTTGAAGAAGTGATTCCGAACGTGATCGAGCCTTCGTTCGGCATCGGCCGGATCATGTACGCGATATTCGAACATTCGTTCCGAACGAGAGAGGGCGACGAACAGAGAACCGTAATGCATTTTGAAACGTGGAAACTTATTGATTTTACGTCAAAACCATTTTCACTTACTTTTACTTATAAATTGCAGTATTTTGCTCTTCCACCATCAATTGCACCGATGAAATGCTCCCTTCTGCCTCTCAGCGGGAATGCAGAGTTTGTGCCCTTCATTCAAAAACTTTGTAAGGTTCCCACGGTTCTTCTATTTTAAAAACAAAGAGATTTTAGATGTGATCTAATGTTTGCACACTGTTTTTGATAGCTCGAGAACTGACCAAGTTGGACGTGTCTCATAAAGTGGACGATAGCAGCGGATCCATCGGAAGACGTTATTCCAGAACAGATGAGATAGCCATTCCCTTTGGCATCACCGTCGATTTCGATACTTTGAAAGAGCCCCACACTGCAACGCTGAGAGAGAGGGACTCGATGCGTCAGATCCGTGCACCGGTAAGTTTATAACTGCATCTTTCATCATCCGTGGATGGATTCCGACTCAATCCGATCGTATTTTACAGCTGGATGAACTTCCTGAAATTGTCCGTAACTTGTCTGCCGGCAAGTTGAAATGGGAACAAGTGGAGAAGGATTATCCGCGCTTTGAACAACAGGATGCATCAAAGGCTTCTTGACTTTGATTACAACAACATGCGGCGTTCCTAGAACCATGCTTTAAATTTTTTTACACTTTTGCCACGATGCTACTTACAGCATGACTGACCTTATTTATTTCTATTTTCTTATAAAAGTTGTGATTCGTATTCTGGTTTGGAATTTAGAATTATTAAAGGTGGTATTAAGTGAAAATTATGCGGTGAATATTTCTTGCAAGTTTCTGTAAAGCATCCATCCGTACATGGCATTGCACTACGAGAAATTTAACATTGCACTACGAGAAATTTAAAACTCACCAGGTCTGATGGAAGATATATTACACAGCAGAAACTATACCCAGAAGAAACCACAATCCATTTCAGAAGGGTATTCGAACAGCTTTTCAAGCTTCGTGAAATCCAGCAAGCAGTTTCGGACTGTATCCTTGCACTATCAGAAGAGGCCATTCTGGCGTTCGGAACAAGAAAATATAGAAACATTATAGTTAAATTGATTATAATTGTCATCAGTACATGATTAAAAATTGTAAGAAGATTGTGGCAAGAATAATAATATAGAAAATACAAATTCTTACAGATTAAAACCGTAAGAAAACATCTCTGTACAAAAAGATAACGGGACACAAATGGTTAATGCACACTGTTCGTGATAACGGGACGAGTTATTGTTATAAAAAGGAGGTGGAGTGGATGCGGCGATGATAGCAAAAACAAAAACTGACGAAAAAACAAGGCAGCAGAGTGAAACCTTGAATTTCGATGTGTAAAAAAGCAGACAACAATCAAAGCGAAACTGGCTTCTCTCCAATCTCATTCCTAATTTCAATGAAAATATTAAAGACAACATTTTTGAGCATTAGAATATGAGAAAAGCCACTATCTGTGTCGATTTTAGCCTCGCGTCATGTGACCCCCCCTTCATCCACTTAGCCCCATTAAACAAATGCCCTCGGTCCTTTCCGAATAATTCACAGGGTGGTTTCGCGATGGCGTTCGTTAGCGATGAGTAGTGCATAATCGATGTCCCAATCGTTGCTTTTGTCTAGTCACAATCTCTCGTTGATCACCATAACGGTTTCCTGTTGGAAGCGGCGGGTTCGCACCACAAGAGTTACCAGAATGCCGGCCATGATGATCGTCAAACCTAAAACGTTGATCACAATGCCTTCTGGTATAAATTGGGAGTACGACTCTCTGTGAAGACAAAAAAAAGTGTTTACCAACTGAAGAAAAAAAAAGAAATATTTATCTTAATTGTACTTCAAACTCGACTCACTTTAGCGAGAAGATTGCCTTCTCTGTTAGCCCCGTGACGCAAGTGGCAACTCCGAGCAAAAATGTGGCTAAACCGAAGTGAACGTGTAGAGGAAGTAGAGCAGCCCGGAATCTGGCGGTGGCCTTCTCACAGCATAATAACACCAGAAAACTGAAGAATCCAACGATAAACTGTTAAGTTAAGAAAATGAAAATGAAAATTTATTTTCGGGGGGCAGGTTGAAAATGAATCTTCTTCCCAAAGTTTAACATTGCAAAGTCAACATTTTCCTACTATATCCCAGCAAGAAAAGGACTGCACATAAAACTGAACTGGAAAAGAACTTTTTAGAAATTTTTTTTCATTATACTGACGACTTATTTATTGTAAAACACGCATTCATGTTCAACATATCGATGGCTTAATTCACAAGTAGCGAATCAGCCAAAAGTTTCTTTTGAGATAATAGCGTTTTTATGGAAAAAAGGTATAATATAGAAATAAACAATGGAATTTGGTGAACAGATGAAGGAATTTGGAATTTGCTAATTTTTGTTAAATAATGAAATTAGTAAATTAATAAAGTAATTTTAGAAATAAAAGGCTTAAAAATGCACATTTGCTAGTTTAACTTTGATTATGTTTGCAAGAAAGTGACATAAATAAAAGTGTAAAGCAGCAAATGTGCACATCCGTTAGTTTGCCTTTTAAGTAAAGTGAATGCAAAAAAAAGTAGTGAATGTTGTCACCAGCACAACATTCGCTACTTTTATTGTTATAAAAATCGATGTCACGAGCAATTCTCAAAAGGTAAACTAACGAATGGTACGATTAACTACGGGTAACTTTTAGGGACAATATTATGTTGGATATTGGCTACTCTTTACTTCTCAGCCATTCCATTGTTACGGGTGTGACATTTTCACACGTTTTTTTACTCTATTAGTAGACATATCTTACAAACAG